>JAIUCV010001220.1:0-144244 GCA_026724425.1 Erythrophleum ivorense
TAAAGGGTTCTTGACTAAGTGTAATATCCAGTTCTCCGAAAATGAGAGAAAACGTGAGAAACGTAACATACAAATTCTTCGTAAACGAATGAAATTCACTGGATACAAAAGGAAGTCCCCCGAAATGACTTAGTCAAGGTCCCAAAAAATTTGGGAAGCATTCTAGACTCCTAAAACTGAGAATCTCAAGCTCAAACAGAAAGAAAAATGGAGCAAGAATGAAGAAACGAAATGTAACAAAAGATTGACGAAACTAAAGGTATTTTCATCATTTTGAGCAAATTTTTGAATTTCACATGAGGTCTTTTTAAATGAAATTTTTGAGTTCCTTAGAGTTCTCAGAGTCCCTTAAAAACCATGGGAAGCCCCGGGATAGCTAAAGCCCCTTCGGTGGACGTTTTCCAATAACAGTGAGCTTAAACTTTGATAGATTTGTTTGGGAAGATTTTAGCACCGATTTGAGTGATTCCAAAGGCATTTTACTAAATTGGGAACCTAAATTTTATAATGGAAAAGATGGTTATAAAAAAGGAGCTAAAACGAATTAGAAACAACAATGCTAAGAATGAAGGGCAAAATTAGAATTTTTGGAAAATGGAAGCTTCTTTAACCCTCCTTATATTTTGCCCTTCTTCTCCCCTCTTCTAGATAGACCTAATTCTGCCCCAAAACTAGAGAAGGGATCCAGCTCCTAGGTACACCATAAGAGGAAGCTTTGGAGGGAGAAAAGGAAAGGGAAAGGTAGAAATTTTCATGAAATTTTAAGCTCTTTCCTTAGTAATATGTTTCTCCTCTTTCTCCCCTTTCTCCTTATAGTTTTCTTAAAGTTTTGGTGCTGTTTTGAGGGCAGAACAAAGGGAAAAATTCGGATTTGAAGACAAGAGGCCAAAGCAAGTGAGAAACAAGCAAGAAAAGTCATGGAAATAAGGTAAAATCTTTAGCCTATGGTAGCCCCTTTCTCTCCCTATTTTGCCCCATATATATAGCTATAAGAGGGCTTGAATATTGAGGAGAACTAAGTGTAAATTCTAGGAATTTAAGGGAGGAGAGTAAGAATATGCAAAGAAATTCAAGTAAAAGCCATTGATTTTCAAGATAGGGAGGGTAAGGTTTTGATTGTACTTTGAACTCTATCATGAATCCTAGCCATATTTTATGATATTTAAGAGTTCATATAGGCTCTTAAGACACCAAAAGAGCTTCCTACATGATTCTCCCATCAAAGGAAGTAAAGAAACTCCATTGGTGCCATATGGAAGTATAGCTTCGACCAAGGAGAGTTCATGCACCTAGGGAGTGTTTCAATTCCTTCTAAGCTTAGTTTTACATCATGTATGATAGGAGAGTATGAGAGGAAACCTTGGAAAAATTTTAGAAACCATAAAAAGTGAGATGGCCTTGTATGTTTTATATTATGGCTTAAAGAAGCAATACCTAGATAGGTTCCTTGATTTGATTATGTGATGACTCCAAGAGGTTTAAATGGAGTCAAGAATCATAAATAGATGGAGAGAATGGAGCCAAGATGATGTTTTTCTTAAGGTTGCTTCATTAAGTACATTATGGAACCATAAAAGAGCCTTATGAGTCACTTAGCTTTTCTGGTGAATGTGTGGCCTTAGAATGTGATTCAAGAGTATAATTAACTTCCATATGATATGTCTAGGCCAAGAGAAATGATCTCCACCTCTTTGGATGTGTGAAGTCAAGGGAGAGGACTTAAAGCTCAAGGAAAGAGTATGCTTGTATGGTAAAGGTAACTCTCTCCACCTTCTATCATGCATAATTATGTGCTTCCATTGTCTTGAATGTGTGTATGTATGTTTTAAGCCATGAAAAGTGTTTTAGCATGAGCTCTTATTCCATGGTACCATAATCATGTTTTATGTATTCAAATGATATTTTATATGCTTGCCTTGGTTTGCTTGAGCGTGAGAAGCCAATAACCCTCTAGCTATGGTAAGGATGAGCCAAGAACCCTTAAACTTAGTTGAGACAAAGTAAAGAGTCTCCCAACAGTGAGGTTGGCTCCCAATAGTAGGGTTGAGCCAAAACCTCTTAAAGAAAATGGGTGAGGCAAATCCAAAATCTATAAGTGAATGGGTGAAGCTAGTCCACTCACTTGGAAAGTCTATGTATGCCATGTATGATTTTTTCAAATGCTAAGGATGTTTTTTTTGAATGCTCACATATGTCAATATGCCCATGCACGCATTTTCAAGGCTTGTATTGCATACTTTATATGTGATTGAAAGGGAGATAGCTATTGGGATTCTTTGAATCTCATCCCCTCATCTCCAATGTCTTAACATGCTAGGTGAAGCAATTGAGCAAGGTAATGGAAGCCACCAAACCTAGAAGAAGGAGATTGACATCAAAGTGTATGAAAATGCCTAGTTTTATTTCTTTTGTAGCCATACACATGGCATATGATGTAATCCCATGATGAAATTGTTATGTAATCATATGAGCATATGTAATTACCCAAATGTATGATGTATGAATGAGATTTGATGCCAAATGTATGATATAGCATGATTTAGGTATTGAATGGTAAGAGTTAGCATGTTGAATCTTGTGTATGGCTTGGAGTGAGAGAGTGAGTTTTTTTGTTTTGGGGTTTATGCACCTTTGAGACAAGTTTAGAGAGCCATTTTGGTGCATTCCCACATGCTCAAGTGGTCATGGTTGCCTTAGAACTTAAAATGGACCATTTGGACCCCTTTGATGACACAAAATGAGCCATTTTGCAACCCAATATCAAGATCTGACCAAATGAACGAATTTTCCTATGAAATCTGGCACACATATAGACCTTATCAAAATATTTTTTGGAAGTTAAATAAAAAATTATTTGGAGCTCTATGAAATTAATTATGAATTTCCAAAGTTGGCATTTTTCTACTAAACTGATGCAGATACTATTCATATGGTCAGATATTTAGGCTATGTCATCCGTGGGACAAATGATGTCCAATGCTCATGAAATTTTACAAGAATAAACTAGATATGATAAGCTTTCCATGGCCATAAAAATCACTCCAATTGGACCTCTGAGCAAGGAGATATGAATTTTTGAAGTTGGAGATCAGCACTAGGGATGATAGATGACCTCGGGTACTGTTCCATCATTTTCTAGTTGTTAGCAGCCTCTATTGTGGTCTGCATTTATTTTTATCATAAATTGTACATCTATAGCTTTCCATAATAGTATAGTGTGCTTGATTTCAATTTTTTTAAAATTAGTTATAATTTTTCAAAGTTCAAGCACATAATCTGGAAAACTAATATGAGGCTACACTAATGTGTTTTGTGTATTTACTCCCTTTTCTCGAGGTATGGGCCACTTTTTGAGCTTATTAGGAGTTGCATTTATGTATTTAAATGTGAGAATGAGATGGATGAATCCATATGGCCCATGGGACACGGAATGAGCAATTTTTCTCATGGCAAAATGCAACTTACTCATAAATTTCAATACCATTATGTTGCCTCCCATATAACTAGCATGATATGAGGTATGGAAATTGTATGAGTTGAGTCTTAGAATTATGGTGTTACATTTAGCTAGGTGTTGCTTCTTTAAGCCATAATATGGAGCCTATGATACCATCTCACTTTCTATAGCTTTTGAAATTTGTCCAAGGCTTCCACTCATCCTCTTTCATCATATATGACTCAAAAATAAGCTTGGAACAAATTAAAACTTTCCCTTGGTACTCTTTCTAGCCTAGGCCGAAACCATGCTCCATGTGAGTATCAAATGGGTTTGCTTCATTTTCTTGATGGAAGATGCATATGAGGAGTCTTCTAGGGATCTTAGGAGTTCATCCAAACACTCATTTAGGCCTAGGAATTATTATATCAAATCAGATTTTGTAATGGACACTTGAAACCCTAACTTTGCTATCTTGATTTTTTATGGTTGTTTATTAATTCTCTTTGCATATTCCTATTCTCCACACTTAATTCCCTAAGGTTCACCCTTGGTTCTGCCGAAAATCCATATCTTCTTGAAGCTCTCTAAGTGGGGCGGACCAAGGAGAAGGAAGGAAGAAAGAGTAGCTACCATGGAATGAAGATTTACCTTGTTTTCTTAGCTTTTCTTGCTTGTTTCTCACTTTTTTTGGCCACCTCTCCTTAAATCCTAATTTTCTACCTTTGTTCTACCCTTAAAATAGATCCACAAACTTCAATAAAATTATAGGAAAGAAGGGAAGATGGAGGAGAAGGAGTTTGCTAAGGAGGAAGCATGAAAAATCAAGAAAATTCATACATTTTTCCTTGTTTTCCTTCCCCCTTTCTTCTCCTCTTGGTGTGCCTCAAACCCTAGCTCTCTCCTCTAGTTTAGAGCAGGAACAAATGTGGCTAAATGAAGGAGGAGGTGGGGCACCACATATATATATATATATATGTAGGTTAGGAAGAACTTTTCAAAAATTCAATTTTTATCCCTTCGTCTTGGCATTTTTGTTTCTAGTTCATTTTAGCTCCTTTTTTAGAACCGTCTTTCCCATCATAAAATTTAGGTCCTCAATTTTATAAAATTCTTTTGGAATCATTCAATTCGGAGCTAAAACTTTCTCGAATGAATTAATCAAAGTTTGGGCTCACCGTTGTTAGAAAACGTCTATCGACGAGGCTTTAACTGTCCTGAGGCTTTCTATGGTTTTCAAGGTCTCTGAAAATCCCAGAAAACTCAAATTTATCATTTAAAAAGCCCTTCTATGAGAATTCTAAAAATTACCTGAAATTACAAAAATGCTATTACGTTTTGTTGCCTTTTCGTAAAAATCTGTCTAGCTATTCTGTCTCTGGTTTCAAGGCACCTCTAACCTTGAATCACTATTATTTAAGGTTTAGAATATTATTCTAATTTTATTGGACCTCAAATCACTTTATCTGGTTGACTTCCCTTTGTATCCGGTGAATTTCGTGCGTTTACAAAGAAATCGTACGTTACGTTTCTCGTATTTTCTGTCGTTTTCAAAGAACCGGATATTACACTTTGCCTTCAATTTTAGGCCACCTTTAGCTTTATTACCTTATTTTCAGATACTCAAAGTATTACTCTATTCTTAATTAACCCTAATTCATTCTATTCAAGGGTACTCCTTAGTTATCTCATCTGTTTCGACTTAATTTTAAAAGATTGGATATTATACCTCACCCATCAAGGGCCAAATCCAATCTTAAATGCAGATGAATATCATGCCATTGCATATCCTGATCAAACAATTTGCAATTCATATGATTTATAAACAACAAATACAAGTAACTAAAATACTCAAGCAAGCCAATCATATGCATATAAGCATGAAGGAAAAGCTGCTTTGTCACACAAATTCCAATTAATTCTTCTTGGTCTGTTCTCTTGGTTCCATGTCCTTATAGCCATACTTGGATATACTCTCACTTGTTTGGCCTAGACAAATCAAATAAAGCACAAAATAATCAATGGAACCATATTTATACTCATATTAGCCTTACATACACAATTAGGGTTTTAGGTGTGCTTATGGCCATACTTGTACACCTTAAGAAGCAACTCTTATAATTTAACTTCGTGGCTCCAAAATCTCATGCGATATGAATCATGTGACTCTATTAGAACTCATTAAAGCCATCACATGCATAATTAAACAAGCTTAATACCAAGTTACTTCCTTAAGCCTAATTAAACCTTAAAAATTCACCATTCAAAATAAGGCTTCTAAATTCATTCTAATGGTTTCATTAGTATCTATAATTCATACCTAGACTACTTATAACCTTAGAATTATTGAAAACTCTCGTTAGGTACTTAAACTTGGCCTTGGCCGAATCACACACTCATTATGGCTTCCATGGAGATTTGTTGCTTTGGGATATTCATGATTCATATCTTATTCAATTATGATATTAGAAAGCTTAATTAACTCTCTAAGAGATTTGAATCTCTCAAGGGCCAATATAAACCCTAAGTGAGACATAAGCCATTCTTTAACCTCTTTGTTAATTCTAATGGCACAATATGCATCTTTACCATTCAAAAACCCTAATTCTACCATGGTTTCATCAAACTCAAGCCTCTCACTCAGCCCCTTTGTCTGGGTTGAATTGCACATAGGCTAGATGATGCAAGACCCCGTAGAAATAAGTCCTAGGAACCTTCAACAAGATAACACTTTGCCTGAGACCGGCTAGAAAACAAGAATGTTAGTCAAAGGAAAGACCCTAAGAGAACCCGTCTCTTAAAACCCAATCCTTAAGACACCACAAAGGAAGACTAATCCTTTAATAAGTCATGTGAGCTCTCAGAGAACATAATGAAGCAAAAACCTCACAAAGAATAGAATAATACTCAAATTCATTCATGATCTTCCAAAATAGAGTGCAATAGAAAGCCTTTTATAGACAAAGTTTCTAAAAGACTAAAATCCTAATAAAAGTAAAACACTAAAATCTGATTAGAAATATTTTAAATGGTGCCTAAAAGCAAGGAACAAGATTAGGATACTAATTTTAACTTAATCTCCAAGATAAGCTCTTTGACTAAGTCCAAAAAATAATAAAATAATAAAAAACAAAATTCATAAAGAATCCTAACCCAAAACAAATGGAATGCTCATACTTCATTAAAAATCACATGTTGACACATGATTCTTAATCTCTTGTAATTGGACTCCAATTGGGCCTTGGCACTCCTCTTGTATGTGTATAACTACATTAGGCCTTCAACATGTTAGATATTGACTCTAGTTGCTCCATAGACCTTCTTAGGACATTAGGCTTCCACTTGGACTTCCACTTTTGTATTTTTAAAGAGATCTCATGTCCAAAGTCCAATTCAATCCAAGATCAACATGCCTGATGTGTTGCTTCTTACTAGCTCTATCTCGTGTTTGGAAACTCCAATAAGGATGATTCCAAAACGAGATGAAAGCTAAGAGTTTAAGATTCATGATTGACCCATCAATCATTAGAAAACTCTGTGAAATGATCATGAAAGCATTCACCAAAATTGAGTGACGTCCAGCATATTCTGAATTGATCAAATATGGATCTTGGGCTCTAAACTTGGGCCGATGTCCAACATAGAGATTATCTTGAGCCCTTTGAAGTTCTTGGACATATACTAGCACAATTTAGGCCTCTTAAGCATGGACCATCCCTTTATGAGCCATTCAGACCTAAATCATGCGCTTTTGAATGATTTGGGTTTCTTGATGGATGGAGCTTCTCGAACGTGTTGTGCTCCAATAGGCACGCCTATTGGTATTGTATCATTCAGTCCCTCTTTGAAAAGATTTGTCCTCGAATCTCCACTTGTATCATATGAAAATAAATTAGACTTTTCAAAAATAATGGTAACACTATATTCATCAAGTGGAAGAATCTTGTAAATTAAAGGGCTCCTTTCAAAGAGATCATCAATTCTTTGAGGCAACTTAAAATACTCCAAGTTGGGAAAATTTTTGAACTCGCTTTGAGTTAAGAAGTATTTTTTTCTCACATGCACCTAAATATAAATGATAATTTTGATCCCACATGCACCTGCAATAAATCCAAGGGCCATAACAAAATCCAAATAACACGATAACCTTTTAACTATAAAATTAATGTAATATGAATTCCTAATAGCCACAAAATTCATGAAACAATTAAAACTCAATGTGTGGTGCTCAATGCTTTTGAAAGGCAATGATTCATCAGGAATAACAAAATCTATGCAATCAAAGCACTTTTGAAAGCACATTAAAGATTGGAAACCATCAGGTGGTTTCTTAGGAAACAAATCTAGGCAATCACAACTTTTTTCAATGCTAGTTAAAGATGAAGGTCCATTGGGTGGCTTCTTTGAAAACACATCACCACATACCTGCAAGGAGCTAGAACCAACAATAGGCAAAGATGGGTTAAGATTGTTAGTAGAGAAACAAACATCCTTACACACACTCTCAACCTCTCTTTTTTCATCAAACAAGCTCACACTCATGCTTTTCTCACTTTTCTCACAACTCTCTTGCTCTTTCTTTTCACTCACACTCTTTTCTTTTTCAATCTCTTCTTTTTCTCTCTCTAACTCATGTTCTCTCTCTTTTTCTTTTACTTTCTCTTTTTGTTTCATTTTGTATGCTTGTACTATTCTCACTTGATCCTCATAAGCATCCATAGGATCAAGAGGTACCAATACATGATTTTTTTCATTGAATACAAAATGAATAGCAATAGCAATATTTGTGCTTATGCTTAACATATTTAGCTTTTCTCACATGTTTCTATGATTTACCAAGCATAATATGTCCATCATACATAGGAGCTACATCACATAACACTTTATCATGATATTTACTAATGGAGAAAGAAATCAAAATTTGCTTATTAACCCTAAATTCAGCACTACCCTTCAACAAGGTATAGGGCCTAGGATGCTTTATAGTAGGCAAGTTTAATTTCTCAACAAGTAAGGTACTAGCAACATTTACATAGCTACTATTATCAATAGTCATGCTGCAAACTTTCTCTTTGATAAGGTATCTAGTATAGAAATCAGGGGATAAATTTTCCTTATCTTGTCCTATAGAGTTGGAATTGGATTGGAATGCATCTAACCATGCACAAGTTTTCTTGAATCATTCTTTGTTAGCCTCTTCAAGGAATTTGTACTCATTGGACATCTTGTCACCTGAAAAGTTAGTCAAAGAAGGAAAGAAGGAATAGGACCTCACACACTCTTCTCACGTGTTTACACTCAAGAATAGTAATTCACTCATGTTTACTCTCAAATTTTGGCTTTTATCAAGACGGTATACTCTAGCCTTTTACCACTCAACAATTTTCTTCTTACAAGTGTTTTAAACAAGTCACAAGCAAATCAAAAGAAAAAGATCAAACTTATGGCAATAAAAAAAACTAGAATCCTAAAATACAAATTCCCAAAGAATCAAACAAAGGAGAAAAAGAGGTGTGTAATAAAAAGGGACGGAGGAAGGAAAAAAAACAAAGAGGAAGGGGAGGTTTGGATGTCTTGGAAGGAAGGAGAAGGAAAGGAAAAATCTGAAAATAAGAAATTTTAAGAATAGAAAATTACTTGGGAACCAAGTTAATCAAAATAGGAAACTACTTGCAATTCAAGTTTAGAACAATTAGGAAAGAAAATTCTTACTTGAATGCAAAATAGGAAAGTAGATAACTTGGTAGCTACTCAATGCAATCAAATTAGGAAATTAACTCCAATTAGGAAACTAACTCCAATTAGGAAATTAACTCCAAACTTTAAGCTTTCAACTTTGAATTTGCACAACTTGCAATTTTGAATTATGTAATCTGAATCTTTTTTTTTCACCTTTTTATTCATTTTTTTTCGAATTCTTTTTGAATTTTTTTTTTCAATTTTTTTTTTAATTTTTCTTTTAGTATCACACTCTTTTTTTTTTTTTTTTTGAATGAGTATAGAGGCACATAACAATGGAAGAAGGAAGAAGATAGAAGACAAAGTCAAAGATGAAAAAGGCAACACAAATGGAAGAAGAGAGAGTATAAAGGACAGCGAAAGGGAAACACAAAGATATACCTTGCACTAGCGAACTAAAGCTCTTATACCAAAAGATGCAAGACCCCATAGGAATAAGTCCTAGAAACTTTCAACAAGATGACACTTTGCCCGGGACTGGCTAGAAAACAAGAATGTTGGTCAAAGGAAAGACCCTAAGAGAACCTGTCTCTTAGAACCCTAGCCTTAAGACGCCACAAAGGAAGACTAATCCTTTGATAAGTCATGTAAATTCTTAGAGAACATAATGAAGCAAAGGCCTTACAAAGAATAGAATAATACTCAAATTCATTCATGATCTTTCAAAATAGTGTACAATAGAAAGCTTTTTATAGGCAAAGTTTCTAAAAGACTAAAATCCTAATAAAAGTAAAACACTAAAATCTGATTAGAAATGTTTCAAATGGTGCCTACAATTAAGGAACAAGATTAGGATACTAATTTTAACTTAATCTCCAAGATAAACTTTTTGACCAAGTCCAAAAAATAATAAAATAATAAAAAAACAAAATTCATCAAGAATCCTAGCCCAAAATAATCAGCATTTTTAAGTAGTCACATGAAATACTCATACTTCATTAAAAATTACATGGTTGACACATGATTTTAAATCTCTTGGCACTCCTTTTGTATGTGTATAATTGCATTGGGCCTTCAACATGTTGGATATTGACTCTAATTGCTCCATGGATCTTCTTAGGACATTAGGCTTCCACTTGGACTTCCACTTTTGCATCTTTAAAGAGATCTCATGTCCAAAGTCCAATTCAACTCCAAGATCAACATGTTAGACGTGTTGCTTCTTATTAGCTCTATCTCGTGTTTGGAAACTCCAATAAGGATGATTCCAAAACGAGGTGAAAGCTGAGAGTTTAAGATTCATGATTGACCAATCAATCATTTGGAAACTCTGTGAAATGATAATGAAAGCATTCACCAAATTTGAGTGATGTCTAGCATATTCTGAATTGATCAAATATGGATCTTAGGCTCTAAACTTGGGCCCGATGTCCAACATAGAGATTATCTTGAGCTCTTTGAAGTTCTTAGACATATACTATGTAACACCCCAAAAATTAATTAAGGTGTTAATCATGGATTTGGATTAATTAAGAATAATTAATATAGGATAATTGGGCAAGTTAAGTGAATGAAAATTTTAGAGAGATAAGTTATTAATATGAGTTTGAAATTTAATTGAGTTAGAAACCCCATCTAGGCTCAAAGTAAATTAAGTAGGGTAAGGTTAGGGACTAATGGAGACCCAATAATTTTAGGTGTAAACCTAACCTTTTATTGTGAGACTTAGCCTAAGAAAGAGCACCTAGTGATAGCCCAATAACCCTTATACAAACCCAAATCAATTGAGTCCCTCAAACTTGGTCTGGCCCAATTAAATTTCTGCAGCCCAACATATTAAACTGGCCTAACAAGGTACTTGCCATTTCAGCCCATGACCCACATTAGACCTAACTAATACCCAACTAAAACCCTAAACACTTCAGCCCTTCCATATTTTGCTGAAACACACACACATAATTCATTTTTGAAGGTTTGAAGGGAGGCTAGGGTTTGGGACAAGAAATCCACCATTTCTCACTTCTAAGCTCAAAATTAGCCAAAGTACTTGTTATATAACTTAATCCCCTTCTCTTTCTCTTCATTTTGGCTCGATTAATTTTTCATTTGGAGCACTTTCACCCACACCCAAAATATGAAACTTGCCATTTGATGTTTCCATCATGAAATTTCGTAGGTTGAGGCTAGGGCTAACATTATGTAAGTATAAACTCTTCTTTTTGAGGTATTTTTACTAATTTGAGACCTCAATGATTAGATTATAGTATGGGTATTAATTTTTCACACATTTGCTTAAGATTTAGGGTGATATATTGAAGTTTTTGGTAGAGGACACCTCTATTCCAAATTTTGGGAATTAGTAGTGGTTGGGGAGATTTTTGTACCACTGGTAGCTTTTACAAATTTGTCTACAAGTGAGGTAACTGGGATTTATGCTAATTCCATGCATATGTTTTATTTTAATTTTGTATTCGCTGCATGATTATGATTTTAATACTAAATGAATTAGTTAGCTATCTGTTATGTGTGATTGGACCTTGTGAGTCCATGGTACAGCTGTGGTATAGCTGCCACCTGTGCATAAGCTTCGACGAACACCGGGTTATGATCAAACCCCAGATACACTGAGTCCTAGTTGTGCTCAATGGGGAGTAGGTGCCATGAACGGGCCTCTCCTGGTGTTATTGGCCTTTAACATGTGGAATTATGATTGTTAGTATAGGATAGTAATCATAAATAGCCTAATTGTTTCATTTACTAGTATGACTGGTATGTTTTCTGATACTTATATGAAATCATGCATATATGTTAATTAAACTAAAATATATGAATGGAATTTTCTTAGTTACTAAGATTTGCATCTCACTCCGTTTCATGGGATTATATTTCAGGAGAAGGTTCTTCGGGTAAGGATAAGGGCAAGCAAGTGGATGAACATCCATAAGCTGAGGCCTGATGAACATCCATAAGCTGAGGCCTGGTGTAGGGAGCTATACTTGGTCTGAGTGGAATAGAGTAGATGCTAATTTTGTTAACCTTTGTATAGCATCATCATATATTTGTATTGCCAAGTGTAGGGGTTTATATTTTGATTAGTTGGAATGTATTTATTAAGGAGTTAAGTCTCAATATAGCTTGGTTTTGGGTGTATGAATTTATAGTATCTGATGTATGAACTTTGTTGAATTCATGATATGGTTTACTATTAGGAATATCATCATAGGATATATGAGATTGTTGATTTGAATCAGTGATGCATGAAATCTTTAAGGGAATGCATATTTGAATGATAATTGCTGGAGGCTTATGAAATTATGCTATTATTAATCTATGAATTTATTGACCTATGGTAGTTGGATGAGTAGGAATTTGTACTTAAGTTTTGTATTAGTAATGGTAGATTAAGTTTTGTATTAGTAATGGTAGAATAGCTTGGTAAATAAGGTACATAAATACCATTAGAGTTGCATAAATTGAGGTAGAGTAGCCCTAGGGTATTATTGGAGGGAGAGTGGAGAGTATGAGATAAGATTTTAGGAGTTGTAGGATCAGAAGGCATTTCGCCGCGGCCAATAGAGACGAAGTTTCCCAGGGAGAGTACCAGAGAGCAATTCGCCACGGGTAAATGTGAAAGGCAAAACTGGGAGTCATCCATAGGGTAATTCCCTGCAGCTAAATGGGAATTGGCCACAGCAAACTTTTGCAAAAATGTGATGGGCTTTCCAAAGAGGAATTTGTCACGGTGAAAGGGAGAATTAGCTGCGACCAATAGTGAGAGGCGAGCGAGGTAGGTTTCAGGAGGCTTCCTCACCATAGCACCATATAGGTTAGTTGCGGCGAAGATAAGGAGTGAACCCGAGAGCAATTGGCCATGACGTAAGGACATTTAGCTGCAGCTAATGGTCTTAAACTTTCATTCTAACCTAGAAATCTTAGTTTTTCATACGATAACCGTAAGGGATGACTTAGAAAAATTGGTAGAAGATTCTTGTGAGTTAAAATTAATGAGTAATAGAATTAAAGGCTTATAAATAAATGTTTGTTTCTTGGATGTATATGAGTGCTTGTAATTATAGGATTGATGACTCTAATAACATTAAGGTTCAAATTTCTCTGTATTTTCTAAATGGAATTAGTCGTAATGTCTTGTAACCCTGATTTATGATTATTAACCATATATTTAGCCTTAATTACAATGATTAGAAGTTAAGGTCGTCACATACTAGCACAATTTGGGCCTCTTGAGCATGGGCCATCCCTTCATGAGCCATTCAGACCTAAATCATGCGCTTTTAAATGATTTAGGTTTCTTGATGGATGAGGGCTTCTTAAACTTGTTGTGCTCCAATAGGCATGCCTATTGGTATTGTATCACTAGAGCTCCACTTATACCAAGTTTTCCTAGCCTAAGTTATATACCATTTGAAAGTGCTTTAAATATAGGTTACTTTGGTGCAATTAGTTTCCTTAAAGAAGATTCCTCATCAAGAGTTCAGCCACAAAACTCTATCTTTTAGGAAACCAAAACCTTTAAAAGAAAGAAGATAAGGAGTAGAGACAGATTTGTACTAGTGTCGTATGCAAAAATAGCATGCAAACTTAAAGACCTTATCTTCCTTCCCTTTCTTCCTTCTCTTCTCCATGTCTAGTTAGTTCTATTTTGGGCTTGTATAAGTCGATTCTCATTTAATAGAGGTGGCTAGTATGTTTATAAAAGGAAAAAGATTATTTTTATAACAATTTTAAAAATACTAATTACATCCCAAAATTTTTACTACATTTGAGAAAATTTTAAATCCTTTTTGAATACTATTAGTTCTGTATGAAAATTTAGGTATTAAAAGCATTTACTTTGATATTTTTGGGATTCAAAACAATTTGGAATAGCTCGGTCAAAGTTTCAATCAACTAACATCCTAAATCATATATAAGAAGGGTCTTAGCCATTTTGATAGTTCTTATGGATTTCAAGGCTTTTAAAAACCTTAGTGAGCTTAATTTTACCATTTAAAACTTCTTCTTTTAAGTTTCTAAAATTCTACCTAAAATTATGGTTTTGCCATTACGTTACTGTTTCATTCTATTAAGCCGTTTTGGATCTACTTTTGGGCTAGTTTTGGTGTCTTAACGTCATTTCTAGATGCTCTAATCAGCATTCTATCCTTAATTTGCCTTAATTCACTTTACTCTAGGGTCCTCTTTTGTTAACCTTACAGTTCTAATTTAGTTCTTTTTCAACTCTGATTATCCTTCTCTTGCCTTATGACCTTATGTTATATAATTTATTTCACTCTTTAGGGATTATTTTAGTTATTATAATATAGGATATTATATTTCACCCCCTTAAAAATAAATTTTGTCCACAAAATTTAGAACATACTTAAATAAAATATTGTGGATGTTGCTTTCCTCATGTCATCCACTAGTTCGCAGGTTGCTTTATCAAAAGATAAACCATCAAACCACTTTTACTAAAGAAATGCTTTTTTTCCCAATTGTTAGACTTTGGTATCAACAATTTTATTTAGTACTATGCCATATGAAAAATTATTATGTCATTGAATATCCTTATATTTTATGACATGTGAGGTGTTTAACAAGTGCTTTTTAAGTTAGGAGATACAAAATACATCATGGATTTAGGCTAGGTCAAAAGAAAAAACAAAGCATTACAATAAGCAACTAGTTTAATTCTTTCAAAGACTTCAAATTGACTGATATATCTTAGACTAAGCTTCCTTACCTTAATAAACTGATCCATTCTAGTAATTGAAAATAGTTGAATGAATTCATGGTTTCCAATTTCAAACTCCAGAGGCTTTCTTGTAACAACCCTAATTTCTAATTATTTTAAACAAGCATAAATACACAATTAATAATCGATACTTAAGGTCTAAACATGATACTAATTATCAATGAATGAAAGTATAGAGAAATTTGAACCATTTGATAATTAATCACCATTATTCATAAAGACTAGAAGGTTTAAGTTCATAGGAGATGTAATTTCTTATTTCAATATTCTAATTCGTTCATAGCAGGATCTAGAAGCCTAAAACTCCCATATAATTGTTTACAAACCCTTACCTACCCTTTACATAAGGAAAACTAGGTTCTAGAGGCTAAACTAAAGGTTTAAGGTCGTAGGTCATGACTTGGACAAATTTTGCCACAGCAAAGTTGGCTACTATAACCTAAAAACTGAAATATTGAACTTGCACCGTGACTTAAGGGACCCAAGCTATGACCTAACTTACTATAGGAAGTCAACCAAAAGATTATTTTCTTATGGATATTAACCTTTACCCATGATCCATGGATTAACCCGTGCCTATATGACTTACTATACCCTAGTCTACATTCTAGAAAAATCAAATCACTCATTTTACAAGGGAGGTTGACGCTATATGGGGGTTAGGGGATTAAGAAATTCATCTCTTCATCTTGCAACCTCCATTTTAGGTCTTTGCTTGAGGATTTGGCCAAGGTGTTAGAACAAGAAAAAAAATATTCTACTCTCCTTTAGCTTTATTTTAAACTAATTAAAATTTAGAAATTATGATGTTTGGGTTCTATGTTTTGGTGATTTGGGGATCTTCTTAATTAAGGTTGCAACTGGGTAATCACATATGTAATTAGACCTCTATGATGTAATTGGTGGGATTGGATTAATGATTGGGCATTTAATTAATATTGATCATGTTGGATGAACACTAAGTGTATGATGTATTGTCTATGTAAAATTTGGGTTTGTGATAGAGGTAAAATTAGGATAATTTTTATGCTCTATAATTATATATATTTATAGTTAATGCTACTAAATTAATTATGGTGTTTTAATTTGTCGGTTTGTGTAATTATTAGAAGACAAAGTGTTAGATCTAGTGAGGTGAGGTTTGTTTGGGGA
This sequence comes from Erythrophleum ivorense, assembly GCA_026724425.1. Taxonomy (NCBI): domain Eukaryota; kingdom Viridiplantae; phylum Streptophyta; class Magnoliopsida; order Fabales; family Fabaceae; genus Erythrophleum; species Erythrophleum ivorense. The sequence continues at coordinate 16,023 of JAIUCV010001220.1, forward strand.
AGTATCTAGCCTGGAAATGCTCTTGTTGGTAGTAAGTAATAGAATTATATTATTAAAAAGTGAATTATATAATATTATAATTTAATATATTTACATATTTATTTTATTTCAATTATTGTAGACACTTAGCTGGAGATTTTTGGTGGATTGCTTGGCTTGTGTCTCTTTGACATCTAATCAAGGTAGATAGTATCCATAAATATAATTCTAATGTTTTCTCATGTTTTATTGAAATGATTATTTATGCACATGTTTTTATATTTGAAAAGTGGTTGGAAAAATTCAATTATTGAAAGAGAGATTGGTTCATGTTGACATGTTGTTGATGTAACTATATGAAATATTTAATGTTGCCTTTGACTCTTGAATTAAAATGTTTTGGAAATTACTACGTGATATTTTCATATGTATACTTATATGAGTTGATGCTATGCCATGCTTTAAGTGAAAGTCCTAAGGAATTATGCTTTGGATGAAAGTCTTAAGAAAAATATTTACTTGATGATGATTAGATGAGGTAGTGCATACTTGCATCCTAATGCATTAAGGCGAGGCTAGCTTTTAAGGTCACAAATCTCACGTCCATATGAGGCAGGTGAGTGAATGGCAATGTAGCTCATACTATGGAGCCACTTAAAAATAGGGGTTGTTGTTGAATCCCATCTGTTTGGTTGCCTTTGTGGATTAAGCATATGGTTATTTGAGCTATGTGTTTATATTGAACTAATCTATAAAATAAAATGGTTTATATGTTTTTTAAATTAGTATTTTATTGAAATTGTAACATTCAACTTTTAAATTGAACAGGAACCAATATGGTAATAAAAGAGAACCCCAAAGTAAAATGAATTAAGGATAAATAAAGGTAGAATATTAATTAGAAAATCAAAAAATGGGGTTACAAAATCACTAATAGAGCAAAAAATGGGCCCAAAGTGACTAAACAGAGTAGAATGACATATCAGTGGCAAAATCATAATTTTAAGCAAAATTTTAAAAACTCAAAGAAAAGAGCTTTAAAAGTCAAAATTAAGCTCACCTTCAGAGGTCCTAAAAGCATAAGGATCATCAAAATGATTAAATCCCTAATGATATATGATTTAGGATTTCAATTGACTGTAACTTTAACTTAACTTTTTCAGACTGTTTTAAATTCCAAATTTTCAAAGCAAATATTTTGTATAAATTAGAGAGTCTAAATTTATTATGGAATTGACAATTTTAAAAAATGATTTAAAATGAGCTCAAATGAAAGAGTTAAAATGTGGGGATGTAAAGGGAATTTTGAAATTTTTTTAAAATAACTTCTTTTCTTCTTTATATAGGTCATGCCAGCCACTCCACCATTTTCTAACATATTCAGCATCTAAACACATCCATGGAGACGTGAGAGAGAGGAGGAAAGAAAGGAGGAGAAGAAGCCAAATAGATAAGGAAATTATCTTAATTTCATGATATACTACTTGCCAATCTTCTTCTCCTTTTCAAGCCTTTTTTAATAGTGATTTTAGTTTTTTGAAAGGAGGACTTTGGTGGTTGACCACTTGAGAAAAAGAGAGAATTTGGAGCAACAAATTGTAGCATAAGAATCATCATTTCAAGAACTTCTAAACAAGGTATGTTATCGACAAAAAAAAAATTATTCCTTAGACTCCTATCCCCTTTATGCTTCGGACTAGAGAGAAAAAGGGAATAGAGGCAGTTTGAATTTGATGAAAACTTGATAGAAACAAGGGTTTAAAAGGGAGGAAAATAAGATTATGCAGAAAGAATCACATAGGAAGCCATAAGGATCAAGTTAAGGCACCTAGGGTTTCAAATGCATTGTAGAAGATATAGAACTCTAAGAAGATGTTTTAAATCATCTAAGACTAAACTTGAATTAGAAAAGAGTCAATGATACTTTGTATCTATCAAACTCCCTAAGAGAATGACAAAAACTCTATTAAGCTACACAAAGTTCTTATCTCGGCCTAGGGAGGAAAATAGTAGCTAAGGAGTGTTTTCATAAGTCCTAAAGTTTTAAAAGGTCTAAATAAGAGCAATAAACACTAATGGAATCTTTGGAATGAATTTAAGAGCCTATTTTGAAAGGTGAAAATTTAGGGTTCATAAAGGGCCTAATGAAACAACTTAGAATTCCACTTGTTTTAGCTTGCATATGATGACCCTAATGAGTTCTATTAGAGTCATATGACTCATATCAAGTGAGATTTTGAAAGTTAGAAATTTAATTATAAGAGTTGTTACTTAAGGGACCAAAGTAGTTCAAATTGCAATTTAAGTTCTAATAAACCTATGTGATAATAATATAAGTCAGAATGGGTCTTGATGAGTTGTTTTGCATTGTACTTTATGTATGTATGCCAAGCTAGTCCAAACCTATCATGTTATGGGTGTCAATATGAGAAAGATCAAAGAAAAGAGAAGGAACAAGGGAAATAGTAGTAACTTGAGGCTTCTAACTTTATAAGGTAGGTATCTTTTTCTATCTTGTATGCATTTGAATGTATGAATGAGTTGAGATATTGTATGCTTGGTTGTTTGATGATTTCATGAGCTATGTTTTGAATTGGCTATTTATCATGAGTTTTATGCATGTATGGTGTTATTTTGGCTCCTAGCTTTTTATGGCAAAGAATTAAGCTTAGTAAATCTTCCTTATTCTAGAGTTGAGTCTAGTTGAGCCTAACTAGTATATTTTCATGCAATGTCTAGATACAAATTAAAGTTTCATGCCAATTTCATGATTGAGTTATTTGATGCATATAGCCTACATGCTTACATTTCCTCATTTGCATTCAATGTATGCATTGATGTGGAATGAGATTTGCTACTGAGATTCTTCCAAGAATCTTACCCCATATGTCTCCCACTAACCATGATAAGCACTACAAGCAAAGACAAAAAACCAAAGAAGGTTTAGAGCCTTATGATGTCTTGTATAAAGCCTTTAATGTATTCATGTATTTGATGTATATATTTAAGACAAATTAGTGATGAATTATTATGTATATGATGAAGACTTGTAATGGTAACTCTTGTACAAGCTTGAGAATATGTATGAATGCTATTTTGATGAAAAAGGTTGTAAACAAAACATGCTTTTATATATGAGATGTTGCTTGCCCTATATGAATAGTTAGATGTGAGATGGTGAATTTTTGTAGTTAGCCATATTTCATGCAATGGTTCTTATGGAAATCAAGTATGAATGGATTAAATTTTTTTCAAAGGAAAAGACTGCATATTATGATCCAAATAGACTAATTTAGAACTAAAATTTGGTCCAAATGAGTTATAAATTACATCCTTATCTTTGATAGCCTAAATGACCTAGATTAGGGCTAAAATTTGGTGGACATTTAGAGGATTTATGGAGCTTTCTAACAAGATAAAGATGGTAATTTTTTACGTATATAGAATTTTTGAATCTAGTCCAAATATGTAGAATTATGCAATTATTGTTCACTCTACACGACCCTCAGTTTTCATGTCTTTTTAGGGGGCAAATGGATTCATTTTTACTTGAAATTTTTGCCGCATAAGTTCATATTATAAGTTTTTCATAGACACCTATAACACCATATTTACTAAACTCATCTCACATCATTTCTAGGTTCACATCCTTGGATCATACAAATTTGACAAGGAAATTCTATTAAAAAAATCAATTAAATTGGGTTACATCGTGTATAAATTTTTTATTTCGTGTCCTGTGAACCATATGGACTCATCTATCTTATTCTCATATTTAAATATACAAATAAAACTCAAGCCCATCTCAAGAAGTGGCCAAGAACTCGAGTTAATGGAGTATATACATGAAAATAATGTGTGCAGCCTCAGACTGAAATTTCAATTTTCTGTCATAAATTTAAAAAACTTATAACTAATTCTAAAAAAAATTGAAATAAAAAAATTATACCATTCTAGAAAATCTACATATGTCTATTTTATGCTAAAAATAATTCTAGACCACAACAAGGACGTCTATCTATTGAAAGTTGATAAAACAGTAACCAAGGTCGCCTATCATTACTAGTACTGTCCATGAACTTTAAAAATTCACATCTCCCTACTCAAGTGTCCAATTGGGGTGATCTCAATGGTCACATAAATTTTATCATGTTTATTATATGCCTGTAAAATTTCATAAGCATTGGACACCATTTGCCCTCAAATGACATAGCACAAGGAACTGACCATATGAACAGTGTTTATATCAATTCAGCAGAAAATTGGCAATTTTGAAAAATTATAATTAATTCCACATAACTCCAAATAATCTAGCCTTTATCTTCTCAAAAATATCTAGATGAGATCTATATGCATGCCAAATTTCATGAGTAAATTCGTTCATTTGGTCAGATCTTGACATTGGGTTACAAATATGCTCTTTTTGTGTCATATAAGGGTTCCAAATGGTCCATTTTACCTTCTAAGGCAACCATGACCACTTGAGTATGTGGGAAAGCACCAAAATAGTCTACCAAACATTTCTCGAAGGTGCAGAAATCCAAATTTCATAAATTCACTCATCTACCCTAAGATATACACAAGAGCATACATACTAGTTCTTGCCATCTAATGTCCAATTCATGCAATACTATACATATGGCATCAAATCTCATTCATACATCATATATTTACATATTTACATGTGTTCATGAAGTAATATAACATATACAATAAGAGATTATATCATATGCCACTCATATGGCTACAAAATGGCAAATTTCCACACTTTGTTGTCACTCTTCTTCCTTTAGGCTTGTGGCTTTCATTCCTTTGCTCACTTGGTCCACCTACACATGTGGGGAGGAAAGGATGAGATTAATAGCTCTTCTCCCTTTCAATCACACATAAAGAATGCAAATCCAAGTCTAAAAATGAATGCATGAACATCATGGAGTATGTAATCATTTAAGAAACATTTTTAACATTCAAGAAGTCACACAAAACATATATAGGCTTGCTAAGTAAGTGATTTAGCCTCACCCATTCTCTTCAAGGATTTTGGACTTAGCTTACCCTTTTTCTTAAAGGCTTTGAACTAGGGCTTACTCTTGGGAGACACTAAACTTTGTTTCAACCATTCTTGAGGGTTCTTGGCTCATCCTCACCATGACTAGTGGGTTTTTGGCTTCACCACATTCAAGCAAACCAAAGCAAAGTCACAAAATGCATAACACAACATCATGATACCATGGCATATAAATACATGCTAAAACACTTTTTTTATGGCTTAACATATATATACACACATTCAAAGATAAGATCAACATCCACTCATGCATGAAAGAAAGAAGAGAGATCTACCTTTGTTACAATAACACACTTTTTCTCTTGAATTTGATTGCTCTTCCTCAGCCACACACACACAAGAAGGTAGGACTTTTTTCTCTTGGCCTAAACACATCATATGGAAGCCAATTATACTCTTGAACCAAAATTTAAGGCTATACATTCATTAGAAAATGTAGGTAGCCAATATGGCTCTTTTATGGTTCCATAATGCACCTAATGAAGTAACCCTATGAAAATATGGTCTTTGCTCTATTCACTCCATTCACTTATGATTCTTGACTCCTTTTAAGCCTCTTGGAGTCATCACACAATTAATTCAAGGAACCTAGGTAGGTGTTGCTTCTTTAAGCTATGATATGGAACCTATGATACTATCTCACTATCCATGGCTTCTAAAATTTTTTCAAGGCTTCCTCTCATTCTCTTCCATCACATATGACTCAAAAACAAGCTTGGAACAAATTAAAACTATCTCTTGGTGCTCCATCTAACTTAAGCTGAGGCCATGCTTTAAGGAGACACCAAGTAAGTTTTCTTTGTTTTCTTGATGGAAGATGAATGTGGGAAACTTCTTAGAGCTCATCCAAACACTCAATCTAGCTTAGGAATTCTTGTATCAAAACAAAATTTTAAAGGAACACTTGAAACCTTAACTTTTCTATCTTGAATTCTAATGTAATGTTGCTTCTTTTACATATTCTTGTTTTTTTCCCTCATTTTCCTAAGATTCATCATTGGTTTAGCTAGAAATCCAACCCCTCTTGGCTAGTCTTACATAGGGCAAAACATGCACAAGAGGAGGAACAAGGAAGATCAAGTATAAAGATGGCAAAACACCTAGTTTTATTGGTTTCCTTTACTTGTTTTTCACCTTGCTTGGCTTCTTCTCCTTGAATTTGAAAATCTCTCCTCTATTCTACCCTTAAAATAGATCCAAAAATCTCACTAAATGCATAGGAAGAGAGGAGGAAAGGAGAGGAAGAAGTTTACTAAAGGAAGAATAAGAATTTTCATGAATTTCTCACCTTTTCTTAGCTTTTCTCCTCCTCTTTTCCCTTTGTTCTTGTGCGCCTCCCTCTCTTAAGTTTTCTCTAATTTTTGGACAAAAATAAAGTGAATGAAGAAAGGAGAAGAATGGGCGTGACACTTATAGAAAGTTCAAGCAATAATTTGCTTTAAAAATTTCAATTATGTCCCTTAATCTTAGCATTTTTGTATCTGGCTCGTTTTAGCTCCTTTTTGAAAATTGTATTTTCCATCATAAAATTTAGGTCCTCAATCTTATAAAATGCTTTTAGAATCACTCGAATTGAAGCTAAAACCTTCTCGAACGAAAGGGTCAAAGTTCAGGTCAACCGACGTTAGAAAACGTATACCATAAGGGTTTTAACTGTCTCGGGGCTTCTCATAATTTTCAGGGCCTCTGAGAACCTTGGAGAATTCAAATTTGCCATTTAAAAATCTCTCCTATGAAAATTATAAAATTTACCCAAAATTACAAAAAATGCCATTACATTTTGTAACTATTTCGTTAATTTCTATCTGGCCATTTTAACCTCTGTTTCAAGGTACCTATGGCCTTCTAAATTCATTATTTAAAGTCTAGATTATTATTCTAAATCTTCTGGACTTTAATCAATTCGTTTCAGAGGACTTACTTTGAAAATGTATCCGTTTCCGTCATTTTAACGAAAATCGGACATTACAACATCTAATTTACGTAAATTGGAATTATGTAGTTAAAGTTATGAATTTTTTAAATTTGGCCCATATTATGTCAAAGGAGACCAAATTTGGATATATAACTCCCTTATGCAATTAAGTCTTATACAATGATCATGTGGGTTGAAACAAATGTATCTATGAAGTTTATGAATTAAAATGGCAAGAAAATCTAATTTGGAACCTTAGATGCTCATTTGTTATAGAAAAAGGAAAAAAACCGCCGTAAAAAATTTTGCTATGATTGTTTTTTTATTACCTTGGAAAGGAAATGATATGAATTTAGTTATATGAAGTCTGTTATGACAGAAATGATTGAAAAGTTGATTGATTCACATTGCAAAAGTCATAAGAAATGTAAGTATTTTAATTAATTAAATTGTTTATTAAAAATTTTATATTTATGGTTGAAATATTGCTTTGAAACTTTGCTAGCTATTGAGATTTTTATTTCATCTACGCTTTTCTATATTTTGCATTTCCAAGTTAGAGGTCAAAGGTTAGATAATAGCATAAGAAGGATTTATAATGAGTATCTTAGTTGAATTTTATTAGTAAAGTTGATGTAATAGCAGTATTTTGAATTATGATTTAATAAAATGATGTTATACAATATTCTAGTTTATTTCAATATGGATTTACTTTTTATGGATTATGTTGGATAATTACTTTAGAGATTATGAAAAAAATTTAAATTATGGATATTTGGATTATTAATCTAGTTCAAGTTTTATTTTGGAATATTATTATGGTTTTTAATTTTTGCAAATGTATGTAATTGAAAATTTTTAGATATTATTGTATAAATTAGGTATTTAGAATATATGTATTATAGAACCAATCTACACTCTTAGAGATTAATATAAAACTTGTAATATGCTTTAAAGACTAAAGTAAAGTTTTGACTTATATTAAAATAAAAAGAATTTTTTTAAATTAATATATTCAATTTTTTTATATTTATATAAATAATTGAACCAAGTGAATGAGGAAAATTATATTCGTTACAAAAATGACATAAGTTAAAACGAATTTATTATTGTACATGGCGGTTCAATTTATCTTTAAGGGTAGACGAGAATAGCAGGATGGAGAAAGATATAATGTCTAGACTTTGTATACCTAATCCCAGCATAAAAATTAGTTTAGGATGTTGTTTAAAATAGTAAAACCTCATTTTGATTTGTATAGATTGTGCATCTGTCAATTTATTTTTTTATATAATTGTTTTTTTAATTTAATTATTTATAGATAAGATATTTTTTTAATTTTAGTCTCTTATATATATAGATATTTTTTAATTTGATCTCTTATAAATAAAATTATTATCAATAATATCTTTTTATCAAATTAAGACATATATATATATATGAAAAGATAAATCAAAAAGAAAATTATTGAAAATATTAAATTTAAAAGTATTTTATCTATAAGAGACCAAATTAATAAAATAATTTATAAAATAATAATTTTAAAAAATTATATCTATAAAATAAAGTTTTACACGTTTCAAATACAAGAGAAAAATTAATTGCCGTATTCCATTTTGGCACTACATAAGCCACTGCCGGCGGTTTTGGACAGTCAGCATATAAAATTTTGTTGAATTCAAAGGGTCCTCTCTTCTATTTTCTCTCAAATTTCTTATAAAATTTTTTTCCAGTTTTTATTAATTTCTTCAGCCCTTTTGCAGGCTTTTTCTTGCACTAAAGCCGGTGCGTATTTTTTTATCCACTTCTTTTGGTTTCCTCTCCAGCGAGTTTATATGCTAAATTTTGATTTTTCATGCACGTTCAAGATACTGACATTTGACCTTATTCTTTCAGCCTTTTTTAAGTGACCCATTCATATTTCATTCTTTGACAATTGATCTATGTAATTTCAATTTGGTGATTGACTCATTCAAATTTCTTAGAAAATAACAAATATACAGTTTCGTTTATAAAAAGTGAGGAAAAGTTAATTGAGTTAAAAAGTTAATTTAACAAATACGCCTGTAAGTTGTAAGTTCAATTTATTCTAATTTCATGATTATTTGCACCTGCATGTTTAATTAAAATTCATAAATGAGATAAATTAATAACAAAAAGATAGTTCCATTAATAAAAAATAAAGTGAAAAATGTGCCTCCCCTTTAAGAAATAGAAAAGGGGAAAAATTAAGTTAAAAATTAAGCAAAATTTAATTTGAAAAATGTACTCTTAAGTTGTAAGTTTATTTTATATTAATTTTTACGATTATTTGCTTTGCAACTACTTATTTAATTAGGTTTTTTTTTCGGAAGAAATATTTAATTAGGAATACAAAATAAAAGATATATATTTTTTGGTTGGTACATGAAAGATATTTTATATTCATAGAAGTCACTTAAAATGTTAAAATTTAAACGAATTAGTTGTCACAATTTTTAACATTACAAGAAATTGCACTAAATAATCACAACTAAACTATTTTTTTTACTGTAAATAACAAGGATATCCCTCTCACCCTTGGATGCTAATCCCTTTGGGTCAGGAGCGCAATAGGTAAAGCCTTCTCCAAATTAACATCTTGAAGAATTGAACCATTGTTATTCTCTGGAGTTCAAATAGCCGCTTCTATTACGACTTACCAACGCTGAGTCACAACTAATCTATTTATCATAACTAAGACTTCTCTAAAATTTCTGTATGTAACTTTAACCTTGCACTATAAACAAATTTTTATATATACTTATTTCACGACTTGTTGAAGCTTGTGCGAAGAGTTAAAAAAATGTCATAAAAATTAAGTATATTAATAAAACTTACCCTGAACGTTCACTTTGATGAATTTTAACTAATTTCCTGCATAATTATACCAATTTGATGACTAATTTAATTTTTAAATTCTTGTACTTCCTTTTGAATAAGCACTAAAAAATTCACCAATTGGCTATCACAAACTTTGTTTCATGTAATAATTGATCAAGCAAAATAGGGAGATTATATTCTTTACTACAATGACAAAAGCTACCAAATTGTGCAGATAAGTCAAGAAGCAACTAATCATTATGTATATAAAAATCTGGGTGGAAGCCGGAGACCAATAGGAGCCTTCTCCCCCGGTTACTTGTGGAGATAATTATTATGTATATAAAAATTTTAACAAAATTTAAGTATAATCCCAAAAAAATAATAAATTTTACATACAAATCCTCGTAAAATTACATATGACTCAAAAATATATTAAAACTTACATATGAATTTCTATAGAATTACATATAATTCCCAAAAATTAGTCTTGCCTCCGCCCTTACTCCAATGACATAAGATATAGTCTTCACTATTTTCTCTTCTTCATCTCATTCCCCTTATAATTGTCGTTTGGGACTTTGAATCGTGAACTAGTCAAAACAAGAACGTCACCTGGTTTGCTAGTAGTAGCTAATGGGCTAGGAGCAGGTGTTTTTGGAACCTTTCCTCTTCCGGGCTTCCTAGCATCTACTAGCAGCCAGCAAACAATCAAAAGCTATAATTATCAGAAATCTTGGACACTTCATTGATTTATTTGTTTCTACATAAAACACAGCGTCTCCTTCGTGAAAAGATGAGCCTGATTTGTACCACCACCATCGCAACAAGACGGACCACCACCACCACCTTCTTCCTCTCATTATCTCTCTTTTGCCTTTCCATTCTTGTCGTTGATGCTTACAATCCCGTTGACCTTTTTAGCATCAACTGTGGCTCTTTTGGCAATTCTTCCGATGGTGATAGGACATGGATAGGGGACATCAACTCAAAGCTGTTGTCCTCCCAAGAAGACAAATCCATTACTGCTACAGCAATCACTCAATCTCCTTCTACCAATCAAGTCCCATACACCTGAGCACGTCTCTCCCACTCCCAGTTCTCCTATTCTTTCCCTGTCACCCCAGGCCAGAAATTCATTCGCCTCTTTTTCTACCCAACCTCATACCCAGGTTTTGATCCCTCTGAAGCCTTATTTACGGTAAAATGTGGTGGCTTCACACTGCTTAAGGACTTCAACGCTTCCCTCACTGCTGAGGCTGAAGGCAGCGACACCTTATTCAGAGAATATTGCATCAACGTGGATGATGGTGAGAGGCTCAACTTGACCTTCATTCCAAATTCTACAAACCCAGATTCCTATGCTTTCATCAATAGAATCGAGATCGTGTCCATGCCTACTAATCTCTACTACACCAAATCCGATGGTCAAGGGTTTCAATTTGTGGGTCATAGTGGAACCTTATACACAATCGGAAACAACTCTGCTTTGGAGACAGAGTATCGGCTCACGACTCAACGTGGGTGGACAAACACTCTCGCTTGATCAAGATACAGGGATGCTCAGGTTCTGGGAAGCAGATAATGATTTTGTGAAGACTCCAAGTGCATTATCTGCTGCTTTTGGTTAAGTGAACCTCACTTACACAATGATACCGGACTATATAGCACCCGTTTATATCTATAAAACAGCAAGGTCTGCGGGAATGAATGCTACTTTCAACAAGAGGGTTAACCTGACTTGGGAATTTTCTGTAGATTCTGGGTTTACCTACATGGTCAGACTTCATTTTTGCGAGCTTAACCCAAACATTACAAAGCCCAGTGACATAGCGTTCTTCATCTACATAGCCGAACAGTTAGCTGAGGATCACGCAGATGTTCTGAAATGGACAAAGCAACGAGGGGTTCCGATTTACAGAGACTATGCTGTTTCTATTCTAGGAAATCAGAAGAAAGGGAAGCTTTTACTCCAAATGCATCCTCTCCCAGATAGTGAAACTCGTTTCAGCGATGCGTTCTTGAATGGACTTGAGATTTTCAAAATCAGCGACCCACAAAGTTATAATCTCGCCGGACCCAACCCTGACCCTCTACCTCTTCCACTGACTCCACCCTCCGTTCAGAACTCCAGAAAGGGTAGCAGTAGTATGAGGACAATCATCGGCGTTGTTGTGGGTGTGGTTACCGGCGTCGTTTTGCTCTCCATTGTCGGTTCTTTCTTCGTGATCAAACGAGGGAAGAAAGTCAAGGATTCAAAGTCCACTGACGCAGGCTCCAAGTGGACTCCACTGTCGTTTTCCACCACCAAGTCCTCTAACACTCAGGGATCATCTCTGCCGTCCGATCTCTGCCGCTACTTTTCAATCGCTGAGATCAGAGCCGCCACCAACAACTTCGACGAACTCTTCATCATTGGCGTCGGAGGATTTGGCAACGTGTACAAAGGTTACATCGACGACGGTAACACCTCGGTTGCGATCAAGCGGCTCAAACCGGGTTCACAACAAGGGGCCCACGAGTTCAAAACCGAGGTTGAAATGCTCTCACAGCTTCGTCACCTTCATCTAGTGTCTCTCATTGGTTACTGCAACGAAAGCAACGAGATGATCTTGGTGTACGATTTCATGGCTCATGGGACCCTCCGTGACCATCTTTATAACACCGATAAACCACCTCTTACGTGGAAGCAAAGGCTTCAGATTTGTATAGGAGCAGCAAGGGGATTGCATTATCTTCATACTGGCCCGACCCACATTATCATTCACCGTGACGTGAAGACAACCAATATCTTATTGGACGAGAAATGGGTCGCAAGGTTTCCGATTTCGGGTTATCCAGAATTGGACCCACGGGCATGTCTAAGGCCTACGTCAGCACAGTGGTGAAGGGTAGTATCGGGTATCTGGACCCAGAATACTACAAACGCCAACGTTTGACAGAGAAGTCTGACGTGTACTCCTTTGGCGTGGTGTTGTTTGAGATATTGTGTGCCAGGCCGGCACTGATTCGTACGGCAGAGAAGAAACAGGTCTCGCTTGCTGAATGGGCCAAGCAATGCCATCAAATGGGCTCGCTGGCTCTGACTGTGGACCCAGCTTTGAACGGTAAGATATCACGGGATTGTTTGCTTGATGATGGGACCCAGCGACCATCTATGAACGACGTCGTTTGGATGCTGGAGTTTGTATTGTAGCTGCAAGAGAATGCTGAGCAAATGAGCGAAAGTGGACGGAAAGAATTTGAAGGAGGTAAGAGTATCGAGGATAGTGATGACTTGTTCAGTAGTGCGCGAGCGTTGGGCAAGTTTCGGAATTTAATAAGATTAGTAGTGGAGTGAGCATGACAAGAAGTAGTGGAAAGCATAGTTATGGGAGCAAGGAAACTGATAGGTTGATATCAGCCACTGTTTTCTCTGAGATCATGGATCCAAAGGCGCGATGAAAGGATCAATGTTGAAGGCAAAATTGTTTAGATTCGTTGTGCTGCGTGCTCTGTGATAGTGTTTCAATTTTCTGGGTGTATCAAGCGTATGTAAGTGGTGTTAAGATCGTAAGTTGTAACGGTTATATTCCTGAATTGCTGAAAGCATCTCAATCGTTTCAATTTAATATATGTATACACATAAATGAAATCAAGTTACTAGGAATAATATAACTTCATCTGCTAATATTATGACAGCAGAACACAGTACATGCGTAAGTGTTTTTGAAGGTTGAATATTGGGATAACGGCAACAATCTTATTTCTCAAGCACTTTTTAGTAGCTTGCTGCACTTGTTGCTCTGCTTTCTGAGCTGAATAAGCTTGAGAAGTTGATCCAGGCTGAAAACAATAAAATTGAAACTTCAATTTTTTTTCCTGCAGTTATTAATTTGAAAGTTGTGAACATATGATGAAGCTAGAGAAAAGTTTATTGCCTTACCACACATGCACGAGCATCATCAGTGACTCCAAAATTGAAGATTTAGCAACAAAAATTGAAAGGAGAGGAAAAAACTATGCCAAAATTGTACCTTGTAATAACCCAAGGCAACAAAATTAGCCCGCAGGTTACATGCACTAATCATATACTTCGGCATCAAGAAGACATGATTACGCCCTGTTTGGTCAGTTTCTTGCTTTCTTCCCATCATACCCCATCTTCAGAATCTAAAATCACCCAAAGAAATTTAACAACGGAAATGGAAAGTAATTGCTTGTATTAAGAATAAAGGAACCGTGATGGATGATGTTTTCTTACACTTATTTTCAACAATGTTTTGTTCCTTTTAACAGACTAAAGTGAACACTAATAATGTCTAGTTTTTGGCAATCATAGTACGAACTGGAGGCCAATTTTGACTTTCTTTGGCATGTTCGATACAAGAAACCAATGTTTTATCATATTGTAGATTTTTATTTTCAATAAGCTCAAGTCTGGAGTCTTTCTAATATCTCCACTTTGAAAATTTCTCTTGTTCAACCATTCAATCAGTGGTAGAATCTTAACTTCTTGGTGGTAGATGCACTGCCCAACAAATAAAATAGCAAAAACAAATGTTACAACATCTGATCAAGTTGATTTCATTTTCTTTGGAGCTAAATATTGTTAGGTAAGAGATGAACATTTATTCTATTTGTTGCGAATTTGAATTGATTAATTAAATTGATTAGTTAACTTCGGACAAAAGATTTTCACATTCAAGTAATGTATTGAAGAAGAGATTCTGCTTCTCAACTTTGGGTTCTGTTTAGTTAGAAGGAAGGGGAAAGGAGGAGAGGGGAGGTAATTATATTTGGACAAATTTATCTTTTATATTATTTTAATTTTATTTTTTATAAAAAAAGTTATTTATATCAATATTTTTTTAAAAAATTATAAATTCTAATCTTTTTTATTTTTAATTTCTGATAGAAAAAAATTATCTTAATTTTTATTAAATATTAAAATATTAAAAAATTAAAGGGCAATAAAGTAAATTATAACTTAAAAAATATCCTTCCCCTCCCCTCCCTTCACTTCCAAAACCCCCCAATTTGGATGGGAGGAAAATTTGCCTCCTCTCCCTCCCCTCCCCTCCTCTCCCTTCCAATTTTATTCAACTAAACATCTTATCCCCCTCTCCTCCCCTCCTCTCCCCTCCAAAAACCTCCAACCAAACGGAGCCTTAAGCTATTAGAGGAAGTGCTTAGTTCGAAGATATGACTAGTTGTTAAATGTTATAACTAGGAAAAGTAGTAAATGACATGAAAAGAAAGATAAAACTAGAAAAGTATTGTAAAATAAAGGCATGAATGTAAAGGAATGTAAATGATAAAAATTTGTATTTGATTGATTATGTATTGCCTCTTAGTGTAATACCTCCCTATATAACGCCTCTCCTACTACTAATGCCTCATATAGGACTTAAAAGAGCCATTGGAAATTTAAACTGATGAAAATTTTCTTCCCCAACATATGTTTTCTGAACTTGCTCATACAATTTTACTATTCATGTGGTCATTCCCATAATATTGTCTAACTTTGAAAACAATCAATTAATTATAGAAAAATCGTATGAGGTTGGTTCAAGGCTCTAATTCAAGCTCTCTAAGTCCTTTACAAGGAAAAAGTACTTACTCAACAGAATACATATGAATTCGTATAAAAATATCCTTACAAAAATCGGATGATTTTTACCCCTCCTTTAACATATTATTGTATTTACATTGATTTGTCCTTACATGAGTGCATGTATCTTTGCATTCTAGGCACGCTAGCCATATTCTCTTTACTTAAGAGTCGAGTATATACATGGTTCTCTATTACATACCTGAGTACCTTACAACACCATAGCATAACTTATACATACAAGAATTCAAGATACTTAATTACATGACCAAATTGTGATACATAAAAGTAAAGTCCTCGGTTTATGCCTCCACACCTTTTGCCCTTTCTTTGCCTTAGCTCGGACCTAATATAAGTTATGTTTAGGGTGAGATTATGAAATCTTAGTAGTAGTAAACCAATCTCATCCACAAGCTAGCATGTAAGTACATAACATAATGCCAATCAAGGTATCACATACTACATAGTGATGCAAGGAATTTCATACAAGGCCAAGCAATATCCTCGCATACATGTCTCATCTTATAGCATAAATGACATTCAATATAACATAATACTCATCATTATACCAACACACAAGCTTAAAGAAAGAGAAAGGAAAACTACTACCTTAGAAATCTTGCTCCTTAAGCTTTAGGACTCGGCCCACTTACTCTTAGAGTTTCCAAACAATTATCATACCCTATTAATCATAATGATAATTCATTACAATTAACACATGGACCCAAAATTCTAAAGTAACATAGCCCTTTTTAACTTAATAGGATGATTGGAATTGGAAAATTTAACTTCTTTCCTTCCAATTGACTATGACCGAATAGTATGTATTTCTTGGCCAAAATTTAGCAATTTTATTCCATGGGTTTTGGGGGCTTTCTTATAGGTATTCCTAGCTAAAAGCACCCTTTTGAATCCATTGGAAAGGATAAAATTATCAAATTCCAGCCCCAACAATACGTTTTGTCATAACATAAGCTAGTTATGTTTTAGGTCCGAAAGTGAGTTCCTTTGGTTCTAAAAATTCCATAGCCTCTTCCGTTATGTTTTAGGGCTTGAAATTTGGTATACATGACTTTAAGACATTAAGAAAACACCATAAAAATTTTAGGAAAATTCGAACAGCATCTCCCTAACATTTGTATTTTTCCAAAAATTTACAAGCTTTGTGTTTTTCAAGGCTCCAACAAACAACAAAATGAATGAGCTCATGTGCCCTCCATAGCCAATATATAAACTCCATTCCTAAGCCTTCATATTCAACATATAAACTCAATTTCTAATGATCCATATGCTGTCCAAAAGTGACTCATAACTAGGGTTTAACAAAACTAACTTAAAACATGTGATTTTCAAGTGCAAGGTGGAGAAAACTTACTCTTTAAGCTTAATCCTTGCTTCCTTTTCTTTTCTTACTCTACAATCCTTTCTCTCCCCACTTAGAGCAACACTCCACCTTGAATAAAAGATGAATATGCAGCTGCCCTTTGGAGAAAATGGTTGGAGGATGGAGAAGATAAAGAAATTTGGTGGAGAATGGTGGTAATTTTGCTTTGTTTCACTTCTTCTCCCACTTTTTCTCCCTCTCTCTCTCTCTTCATGGTTTTCTTTCTTTCTCCCTTGTGTGTGGCGTGAAAATGGTGGAATGGAGGTGAAGGAGATGAATCTAATGAAGTTAAATGGCCATACTAAATTTGGACCCTTAGATCATCCTTTTTAAGATCAAATCTTAACCTTCCATTCCTTTTTCTTTTGATTTTGTAATTTCATTACTAAATATCTTTTTTCAAAAATTCTTGGCCACACACACTTGGAAGCCTTTTCTTAGCCCTTAAGTCATGGTTAGTAACCATGGTTAATTTCCTTAACTCAACCATAGTTAACTTTTAACTTAACCATAGTTAGTTTCTAACTTAACCATGATTAGTTCTTTAAAACAACTAAAACCCTTTTCTCTTTCCTTTTTATTTTTATTATTATTTATATTTAGGTTTCATCTTCTCTAAAACCCTAATTATATCTTTTCTTCTCTTTTGGGCCTTTAGAATTGGCTATTAGGCCTTACAGTTGTCTAAAAATCGATATCCGGCTCGATTAAGGTTTTACGATACAATACCTACCTTTAGATTTCCTACAATTTATAAATATGATTTCCTCTACTTTCTAGCCATACTGAGCTTTAAACATAGATCAGGGGCCCTTAACCTCAATCCTCATCAATTTCGGTGTCAATCAGACACTCGGGTCTTATAGGTGTAATTTTCACCGTTCTGTATTATGATTGTGCTATAAAATTTTTATTTACTGCAATTTAGTCTCTGAAACTCCTTCAAGATTTCTTAGCCCTTTAGTTATTTTTATTTTTGTAGTTGTCATAACTTCTTTTTTCTATTTTGCTCATAGTTACTGATCGGGCTGACCGGATCTTGGACCGGATCACGCCCGGCCATCTAGATAACTTGGCCTCATTGGACCCGTCTCATCAAATAAAGTTTAACCATGGGTCATGGATTTCTGAGATTCTTGCTCGATTTTCTGATATTCGTGCCTAAAGCCACGAATATAAGGTGAAACTAGAGTCCCTTGAACTTTCGGGTAATTTATACATCTTGCCTTGCTCATAATTTTTTCTTTGCATTTTGGTCTCTGGCTCTTCATACTTGACTTTGGAGGCTCTTCGGGACCTTTTTCTGATCTTTTTTTTTTCATCTATTTTAGCCCCAATTTTAGGGCACTTCTGGCCTTAACTCATCATTATTGGCGGTCTAAAAGATTATTCTAAGTTCATTAAACCTTAATTTACTCTATTCGGGGGACTTCCTTTTGTATCCGGTGAATTTCGTACATTGACAGAGAAACTATATGTTACGTTTCTTGCGTTTCCTTACATTTTTTTGGATTTTCAGAAAACCGAATGTTACACTTACCATATGTAAAATGAACTTATATAGTCCTAAAATTAGCTATCAATTCTCTTAAGCCTATCTGCCCTTCTCCCTAAACTTTTGGCCGATATTTACAACAATAAGGAATTATGGCCAACAATTTCTATATAAATGGAAGTCGGAGTAGCTTATCATGTACAAAAGTGGAGGGGCGTGCTCTCAAATTAATTTCTTTCTTATAAGGAAATCAGATAGAAAATTTTGTATGGATTGCAAAGTTATACCTGGAGAGAGCGTGACTACTCAACATAGAGTCTTACCTATGGATGTTCGAGTTAAGAGGAGAGTGAAAAGTAAAAGCCAATATAAGGTGTCAAAAATCAAGTGGTGACAATTGAAGGAGGATAAAAAAAAGAGCTTGCAGAAAAAGATTTTGAAAGAAAGATCCTAGGAAGCACAAAGAAATGCTAATAATTTGTGAGATAAGATGGCTAAAGAGATTAGAAAGGTGGTAAAGGAGATACTCGGTGAATCAAAAGATTTTGGACCTGGGGATAAAGAATCTTGGTGGTGGGATGCAATGGTGCAAGATAAGGTTAAGGTTAAAAAGAAGTGTTATAAAGCGTAGTCTTTGTGTAAGCGTGATGAAAACTGAAAAAAAAATAAGATAACTAAGAAAGATACTAAGAAGGCAGTGAACGAAGCAAGAATTAGGATATTTGATGGGTTATACCAACTCCTAGGTACTAAAGTTGGAGAAAGAAAAATCTACGAACTAACTAAAAGTAAGGAAAGAAAGACAAGAGACCTGAACCAAGTGAAATGCATTAAGAATGAAGAAGGGAAAGTCTTAGTCATGGAACAAGATCGTGGAAGAGTTATTTTTATAAACTATTTAATGAAGGACACTGGATTTTATTGCATTCGGATAGTTTAGACACTAAAGAAGATGACCAAAATTATACTTTTTATCATAGGATTTGAGAGTGAAAGGTAAAAGAAGCATTAAAGTGAATGGAGAATGGCAGAGCAATTAGATCGGATAATATACCTATTAAAGTATGGAAATGTTTAAGTGTGAAAGACATAAGTTAGTTCACAAAGTTATTTAATAAAATTATATGGTCTAAGAGAATGTCGGATGAGTGGAGAAGAAGTACTTTAGTCCCTATTTATAAGAATAAGGGGGATGTACAAAATTATGCAAATTATAGAGGAATTAAGCTCATGAGCCACATTATAAAATTATGGGAGAGGGTAGTTGAACAAAGATTAAGGCAAGAGACTTAAATTACTAAGAATCAATTTAGTTTTATGCTAAAAAGTTGACCATAGAAGCGATATATTTGCTATGAAGATTTATGGAAAGACATCGAAGGAATCAAAAAGATTTACATATGGTATTCATCAATTTGGAGAGAGTATACGATAGGGTGCCAAGAGAGGTTTTGGAGAAAAAAGGAATTTGTATGGCTTATATTCAAATAATTTATATATATATATATATATATGATGGGATTACAACCAGTGTTATAACAAAAAGTGGACTTACAGAAATTTTTTTTGTAACTATTAGTTTATATTAGGGGTTAACTTTGAGTTTTTATCTTTTTACTTTAGTATTGGATGTGCTCACTGAACATATCTAAGAGCTGGTGCCACAATGCATGCTTTTTACAGATGACATAGTCTTAATTGGAGAATCGAGGGAGAAAATGAATAAGAAGTTAGAGATGTGGAGTAGCTTTAGAAGCACACAAATTTCATTTAAGTAAAATGGAGTATATAAAATGCAAGTTTAGTAAGAAGGTACTAGTTCTAGTGTAGAAGTGAGAATTGAAGAGTATATTATACCACAAGTTACATAGTTTAAGTATCTTGGGTCTATCATACAATATGATAGGGAAATAAAGGAAGATATAAAACATAGAATTCAAGTAGGAGTGGATGAAATGGAGGAGTGCTTCCAGTGTTATTTATGATAAAACAGTATCACTCAAACTTAAGAATAAATTCTACCACACTGCTATCAAGCCTACAATGTTGTATAGAACTGAGTGTTGGGTAATAAAAAGTCAACAAGAAAATAAGTTCAATGTTACATAGATGAGAATGTTGTGTTTGATGAGTGGACACAACAAACAAGATAGAATTAGAAATGAATGCATTAGAAATAAATTGGATGTCACACCTATTATGGAAAAAGATTGTAGAATCGCAATTTAAATGGTTTGAGTATGTGTGAAGGAAACCTATAGAAACCCCAATTAGTAAAGTAGATTGGATAAAGAGTAGTCCAATAGTCAGGTAGAGGGAGACTAAGAAAAATTATAGGAGAAACTATTAAGAAAGATTTAATTTTAAATGGTTTATCTAAAAATATGATTTACGATATGACTTTATAGCGTTAATTGATCTATGTAGCCAACTTCACTTAGTAGGAAAAGACTTTGTTGTTATTGTTATTGTAATTTCTATATGAATGGGTTCCACATGAACTTTTCCTGAAGACAATAATAATTATTTATTTGCTAACTACTTGCCATGTTAGTTGATCATAATGTCCATACTTTTAAAATTTAGAGTGATGGATTTCTAATTACATTCTCCATGTTCTTTGCCTTGGTCAACTCATGATACTTTTCCTATTTTGTAGTTGAATCAATTAATTTCCTTCAAGATATTTGGCAAGTTTAATTCCTACTTTGTAGGAAGGTAGTTAACAAGCTAATAGTTTTCTTATCAAGGAAATATTCTCTTATTTCCTAGCTACACATTATTGAGCTTATTTAATTTAGAAATTCTTGAAAGTTCAATGGATAAAATATAGCCCAAAAACACTATAGCCTATTTTTTTATTTTAAAAATCCTAATTTAGCTGCTATATTTAGCAAATAAAAGCCTAGTTTAGCTAATATTTTCCAACAGCTTAGCCTAAAAAAAATGGCCTAAATTATAGGCCTACAGCTTAATCTAGCCTAAATATTTTTGTTGTGCTAACACTTTGCTCTCTACATCCTTTCAACTAATGGTGATGATAGGGGGAAACTAAAGGGATGTATTTTTGAAATTTGAAATTCAAAAATTTGAATTTATCCATATTAACTCCTAATAAAAATTAAGTGTACCATAATTTGTACCATTACTTGATTTCTTTAACAAAATTCCAAACCTTCTTTAAAACTTGGACTTTTACCCTTTCATAGCACCTTGCTTTCCTTAATAACCCTAATTCTCCTCTTTTCACTGCTATATTTTCCTTTACCCTAGCCATGTCTTAAGCATATGATTCCTAAAACCAAAGCTACTCTTTTGGTGGGGCATCTTTTGATAGCAACTTATCTATGTTGACAATCTCACCTAACTTATCTAGACCATTTCTTACCTTAGAATAAAAGAAAACTCTTCCTAGGTGCTTGAAATCACTCTTGGCCGAGACACCCATGTATATTGGCACCCCTGGAGTTTTGCTTACTTTCTTAGGGAATTTGGCATCCATGAAACTTCCTAGGTCTCTTATGAACTAAATTATATTCTTCCATAAGTTAAATTATCATTAGGAAGCTTCATATTCTCTACGTTGCAACCAAAACCTTTACTTCCATAAGTTTGCATCTGTAGCTTCTTTTTTAATTCTATTTGTTTCATGTGATTTTCCATGCTTCAAAACCCCATTTTCTATCAAGTTTGGACCAAAATCAAACTCCCTACATAGCACCCTAGTTTTAGCCAAAACATACATGCAAGGAGAAGCCAACGAGAAGCAAGTTTGGCCATGGTTTCATACCTTGTCTTAAAACTTGTCAAGAGAGCTTTCTTATGCTTCTAAAGTTTCTTCCAAACTCTTCCTTTTCTCTATTGAGCTATCCATAAAACACCTCCTTTTAGAACATCAAAATCATGGGAAGAGAGATAAGAAGGAGGATAAGAACTTTAGTGAAGGGAAGAGTATGAAAAAGTAGCAAAATCAAACTCCCTTGCTCCCTCTTTGGTACGCCACTTGAAGATGGTTTTGGTTCTTTTTTTGGATAGATGAAAGTTAGATAAGGGGAGAGGTGAAAGTGGGGTGTGCTAAATAAGAAGGTGGAGGACCATTTATAATAATTTTAAATTTTTATTTTTGTCCCTAAACTTTGGTTCCTCTATTTAAATTCATTTCAACTTCTTTTTGAGAATCATCTTTTCTATCATAAAAATTTAGGTTTTCTAATTCATCAAATGCCTTTGGTTTCACCCAAATTGTATTTAAAATCTTACCAAACCATCTAGTCAAAATTTCGATCAACCAATGACTTAAATTGCACACTGAAGAAGTTTTAACCATTCTAAGGATTCCTATGATTTTTTGGATTTTTGAGAACTTTGAGAACCTCAATTCTTTCTATTTAAAGCTCTCTCCATTGAGTTTTCAAAAAGTTACCCAAAATTATGATTTTGCCATTGCGTTATTCCTTTAATTCATTTAACTATTTTGGCTCTGATTCCAGGCTATTTTGAAGCTCTTAACCATATTTTTAGATGTTTTAATTAATATTCTAATCTCAATTAGCCTCAATTCACTTTATTTTGAGGTCCTCATTCATTAATCAAACGATTCTGATTTCACTTTCCCATAATTCATACTAGCCTTTGCTAGGCTTATGAACTCTCGTAAGTAATTCATTATACTCTTTAGGAATTATTATAAAATTTTAAACCATAGGATATTACAATGTCAATTAGGATATTGTTGGTAGCCTTTGCTTACCTATTGGCTTGAGCATAATAAGGAGTTGAATGAATCATTTTAATATCATATTCTTGGGCAAAGGCCACAACCTTATCCCTTATAAAAATTATACCTTGATGAGCTGTGATTGTTTGAGGTATGCCAAATTTATGAATCATTTGTTGCTTGATGAACTTAATCACATTTGCCTATGTGACATTTACCATCGACTATGCTTCTGTCCATTTCATTAATCTTCTTTGCAAGATAGGCCTATTAAGTAAATATTTGATTATGTCAACTTTGTACATGACTAAAATCTTCTTAGGTAGAAGATAATATTTGAGTTTAGTATATGCATGATGTAATACCTAGTTGTTTTAAAAAGGCCTAAACTAAGGAGTTACAAAAGCAAGTCCCTTAATTTAAATGATTAGAGGCCAAACAAAATTAGAGTAATAATATATAGATCTAGAAATAAGAATACAAAGCTAAAGATGTTTTGAAATCGGAGTTAGGATGTCACACTATCACATATCATATGCTATAACTTGATATATTAGAGATCCTTGTACTAATAATAGAAAACCTTGTTGACAAGGTTTCAAATTTCATAGTATAAAATATAAGATCTTGCGACAAGATCCTGGATCCTGTTAACAAGATATTATCTCAACCTTTAAATTGACTTAATTTGATGCTAACTCATCCATGATAAGCTTGCTCAATCAAAAATATCACAAAAGAAGCATGGAAATTGGGTTTAAGGTCAAACATCACAAGTTAGCACAAGTACACCATTCCATGCAATTTCATAATTCTGTCACTAGATTCAAAAATTCATAACCTGACTTAGAGAACTCCAAATCATGCAAATTAGACTTTTTGGAAAGCTCAGGACATCATCTAGTTGCTATAAAATTTTTAGATCAAAAAAACATCATTTGACTTATGAAAACTAATGGAATAGTAACTGGGTCTATTTCTCATACTGTAGCAGACATGCAATTTTAAAAATTCATATCTCACTGTACAAAGCTCCAAATTGAGTGTTCTTACTGGCTATGGAAATCTTATGATGCCAAATACATGCTTGTAAATTTTCATGAGTATTGGATTTCATTTGGCCCTTCAAAGACACCGAAAACCAGATTACCTAGAAAATAGTACTATGACAATTTTTGCATAATTTGGCAAATTTTGAAAAATCATAAGATATTCTATAGAGTTCCAAAAATTATGATGTTTAGCTCTATGAAGCACTCTCAATGAGATCTATATGCCTACCAAATTTCATGCCAAAAATTGTTCATTTGGTCTATTTTTCATTTAGGGAAAAAATATGGATTATAATGGTAACCATATGGCTCTAAATGGTACCAAATGGCCTCCTAAATAAACCATGACTATGACCATTTGAGCAAGTCTAAAAGTTCAAATATAGCATATAGAGGCATCATAACAAGTCTAAATCCTCATGGAACTCAAATTCACTATCCCACATGCTTTTGTATACAAGCACATCATGGCTCAAGGATGTCAAAATCATACATTCTCATACATTTGGTTCCAAATTTATTACATACAATATATTTACATACTTTCACATATGCTCAAGAGTTTATATCTTATATATAACTTTTACATACATACTTTGACATTAGATTACACAAAATCATATTCTATTGTCGAAGTATCATCAATTATGCTCTTTGACTCCCATTCTTTGCTTCATGAGCTTCACCTAAATAAGGTTAGATGGAAAGTGGGAGAGAGTGAGATTCAAAGAATCCCAATAGCTCTTTCACCTTTTCAAATAGGCATAAATGGCATATTATCATATGAAAGAATACAAGCATGCATCAAAAGCTTCTAAGAATGAAACATAAACATGTTTTCAAGGTCACATAAACATGTCAAAATCAAAATCAAACTTTAAGGACTTTTGGTCTAGCCTCACCTTGTTATTTAGGACTTTTGGATTAGTCTCACCTTATTTTAGGGACTTTTAACTTAGTCTCACTCATTATTGAGACTTTTAGCATTGTTTCACCTATTTTTAGGGACTTTTGACTTCACCTCACTCATTCTAAGGGACTTTTGGCACAACTTCACCTATAAAGAGCAATCTCACAATTTAAAAGTAATTCAAAAAGCATAATGGTACCATAGTATCAAACCAATAGCTCTAGGCATGTCTCATGATTCAAATACACATACAAGCATTCAATGACAATTAAACAACCAATAATGCATACTAGAAAGGATGAAAAGCTACCTTGGTTCAAGAAGCACAATTTTCTCCTTTGAATTCTACCTCCCTTTTTTGGCCTTACACCCACACCTAGGAGGAGCTTAGTTTGCTTGGTCTAGACACATCAAACAAGATACAAACGCATCAATGGAACCATCTCTAATCTCACATAAACTCTACACAAGTTATTTCTAGTTTATGCCATGGTTATGGTTTCATATAAGAGTATAATGAAACAACGCACATAACTCATGATCTTGGCTCTAATTTCTCACTCAATCTAAGTCACATGACTCTTATTAAAGTCATTAGAGTCATCATAAACTCAATCTAAAGAGCCAAACATCAAGTTGCTTCTTTATGCTTAAAAGGAACCTAAACTTTCAACTTTCAAAATATGATTTTTAAATTCAGACCAATGGTTGCTTTGGTGTCTATTATTCATTTCTAGGCCATTTGTATTCTTGGAGCAAATAAAAACTCTCCCTAGGTATGGAATCCGTTTCTTGGCCGAGATGCACATATACTTAAGGCTATGGAGTTTTCTTAGTTTTCCTAGGGAATTTGCCTTCTATAAAGTTTCTTAGATATCTTGAGAACTCAAACATGATTTTACACAATCTAAATCATCACTAGAAAGCTCCATAAATCCCTAGGTGCAACCAAAACTTTAATTTCCATAACTTAATTTCTAAAGCTTTTCTTTTGGTTCCAATTGTATATTCTTTTTCCTTATACTCCAAAACCCTAAATCCTATTAAGTTTGGGTCAAAATAAAGTCCCTAACATATCATCCTTAATCTGGTCAAAACATGAAGACCAAAGAAAGCCAAGAAGAAGTACTTTAAGCCATGGTTTCTTACCTTATTTACAAGCTTTTCAAGAGCACTTTCTTATGCTTCAAAGCTTCCCTTCAAACTCTCTCTCTTTTTTTATTGAACTAGTCACAAGACATGTCTAAATAAATTGTAACATCCAGTTCCTCCGTAAACGCTAGAAACATAATATCCGGTTTCTCTGTAAATGTATAAAACTCATCAAATATAAAAGAAAGTCCCTTAGATAGAATGACTTGAGGTCCAATAAAATTTGACTAATAATCTAGACCTCAAATAATGAGGATCTAAGGCTAGAGGTGTCTTGAAAATGGAGCTAAAATGATCAGACAAAATTTAATGAAGTTGTAATGGCATTTTTGTAATTTTAGGTACTTTTTAGAAAACTCATAAGAGGGATTTTTAAATGAAAAAAGTGAGTTTCTCGAGGTCTTCATATGCTCTAAAAATCATAGGAACCCCTAGAATGGTTTAAACCCCTTCGGTTTACGATTTAAAATGTCAGTTGACCCGAACTTTGACCCTTTCGTTCAAGAAGGTTTTAGATCTAATTGAGTGATTCCAAAGGCATTTTATAAGCTAAAGAGCCTAAATTTTATGAAAGAAAATATGGTTCTTAAAAAGAATTGAAACAAGCCTAAAACAAAAAAGCCAAGAAAAGAGGACAAAATAGAAATTTTTGAAAAGTCCATTAAGTGACCTTGCTCCTTATATGTCACGCCCTCTTTCTCTTATCCATTAACTGACATTTACATCTACAAAAAATACAAAGAAAGGCCAGGGGAGAACAACACACAAGAGGGAGGAGAAAGGAGAAAGAAAAACCTCGAAGAAAAGGTAAGGAAATTAATGGAATTTCATGGTCTTTCCTTTAGCAACTTGATTCTCCTCCTTTATACCTTTCTTTCTATGGTTTTATTGATGGATTTGGTGCCATTTGGGTCTGGTTCAGAGGAAGAAGAGTAGAATTCAAAAGAGAGGAATCCATCATTTGAAAGAGCACTTGAGAAAAGCTAGAAATCAAGGTGAGTTTGATGTTTTCCATACTTCTTCTTCCTTGTTCCTTCTTCGATATGTTTCGGCCACTTATTGGACAGCTAAGGGGGAGTTGTTTTTGAACCAAACCAAGAGTGAAACTTATGATTTAGAGTGTGGGAAATAAGACAGTGTAAAGAAATTCAACAAAGAACCATTGAACTGCAAGATGTCTAACCTAGGGTTTCAAGTGCACCTTGGCTTGTGGGAAGCTTTCTAACCATAATTTAAGGTGTCTAAGAGTTTGTATGAGTCCCTAAGACATCAAGGAAGCCTCTCACATGCATCTCCCAGCAAGGAAACAAAACAAAGTCCTTGGGTGCTAAATGGATGCAATGTCTTAGCCTAGAGGGGTTCACTTAGGGAATGTTTTAAATTTTTCTAAGCCTAGATTTGCATCATATATGATGGGAGAATATGAGAGGAGGCTTTGGAAAAAAATTAAGAAGCCTAGAATGTGAGATAAAGGTATAAGTTTCATAATGTAGCATAATACAACAACTCCTAGGTAGGCTCCTCAAAATGAATATATGATGGTTCCAAGGAGTCTAAATGGAGTTAAGAGACCTAGAAGGAAAGAGAAAATGAAGCTAAGATCTTGAATTCTAATAATTATTTTATTATGTCTTATGGAAGCATTATGGAGACAAGTGAGAAAGTGAGCATGCATAGGAGTTGCATAAGGCTAGATCTCTTTCCAATGATCTAAGCATGTCTCATTTGATGTATTTAGGCAAAAGAACTTAGTGCGTCCAAGTTTCAAGGCTTGGCCAAAAAGAAGGAGGAAGATTTCAAAGGAAAAGTGTGAAATATTGGCTCTAAGGTAGCTCTCTCTCCTTTCTTTTATGCATCTTTGGGTGTTTTCTTGTCTTTGGATGTGTGTATGTATGTTTATGCTATGAAAAATGTTCTAGTAAATGTTTACATACCATGGTACCATGATGCCTTTGTTATGCTTTTGAAAGATGTTTTATGAATATCTTTTGGCTTACATGAGCTTGGTAAAGCCAAAAGTCCTTTAGTAAGGGTGAGGATGAGCCAAAAGTCCTGAAGAATGGGTGAGACAAAGCCAAAAGTCTCTAGAAGAGTGAGGCTTAGTCAAAAGTCCCTTGAAAGTGGGAGAGGCAAATCCAAAAGTCCCAAAGAGAATGAGTGAGGCTAAACCATTGTCTTGGCAAGCCTATGTGTGATAAGCATGAGTCCTTGAATATGGAAAATGTTTTATGTATGTTTATGAATTGCAAGATTTCCATGCATTCATTCTTCAATTTGAAATTGCATCCATTATGCATGTTTGAAAGGGTGAAGAGCTATTAGGATTTTTAGAATCTCACTCTTCCCTCTCTATTACCTAAACATGTCTAGGTGGACCAAGTGAGCAAAGAGATGGGAGCCACCACACTTGAAGAAAAAAAGTTTGACAAAAGAATTACCAAATGCTTGTATTGTAACCATCTTGATGACAAATGATGTAATCTTATATTGTATATGATGTATATCCTTTTAAACATATGTAAACCCATAGATATATGATGTATGTATGAGAATTGGAAGTTTATGATTGAGAATAGATGTTTTTGACATTGTAGTGCATTCTTGAGTTTATGAATCCTTATGTATATTGTAACATCCGGTCCCTCCGTAAACGTGAGAAATGCAATGTTCGGTTTCTCCGTAAATGTCAGAAATGGGCCAAATATAAAAGGAAGTCCCCAAAATAGAAGGAATTGGGGCCAAATAAAATTATGATAAAATTATAAATAATGAAAAATGAGGATTTGAGCCTTGAGTTGCCCAGAAATCAAGGCCAGAGTGATTCGATAAAATTGCCGAAAGGCCAGTGGCATTTTCGTAAATATGGACACTTTTTGAAAAACTCATAGGAGGGCTTTTTAAATGAAAATTTTGAGTTCTCTAGGGTTCTCAGAGGCCCCAAATACCATGGGAAGCCCCGGGACCAGTGAAGCCCCTCCGGTGTACTCTTTTCGACGTCGGTTGACCTAAACTTTGACCGATTCGTTCGGGAAAGTTTTAGCTCCGATTTGAGTGATTCCAAAGGCATTTTATTAAATTGGGAATATAAATTTTATGATGAAAAAGACAGTTCTCAAAAAGGAGCTAAAATGAAGCCAAATCGGAAATGCCATTACGAAGGGCGAAATTGGAAACCATTTTAAAAAGGAAGCTCCTTTCTTCTTCTTTATATGCCACGTTCTTTCTCTCCTCTCTAAGACCTCCTTAATTCTACCAAAAACCAGAGGAGAAGCTGCCCTTCTTAGGCGCATAAGAGGAGGAAGATTTTGGAGGAAGAAATTCAAGAAAAAGGTAAGAAACTTTAAGAAATTCCATATCCTTCCTTCTTGAACCTTGCTCCTCTCCTCTCAAGATTTCTTTCTATGGTTTTAATGGAGAGTTTGGTGCTGTTTTGGGGTAGAACAGAGAGGAAAATTTCGAAAATTGAGGGAGCAAGCCAACCAAGTGGAAGAGCAAGCAAAGGAAAGTAAGAAAACAAGGTAAAACTTCCATTCTTTGGTAGTTCCTTCCTCCCCCTCCCTCTTGCACGAATTTAGCCACCATGAGCCCAAGTCTTAGGGGCTGTTTTCTGTCCAATTCATGGAGGGATTAGATGTTTTAGGTGGCAAAGATTAAGAATCAACCAAGAGAATCAAGAAAGGGGCATTAGGAAACAAGATGGAACCATTAGGGATCCAAATGCTCCTTTGCAAAT
The DNA here is from genome assembly GCA_026724425.1 of Erythrophleum ivorense. NCBI lineage: Eukaryota > Viridiplantae > Streptophyta > Magnoliopsida > Fabales > Fabaceae > Erythrophleum > Erythrophleum ivorense. Next base: position 45,862 of record JAIUCV010001220.1, read on the forward strand.
CTGATTTAACATGAATGTTCTTAGGCTTAAATGAATGCTTAAATGTGCTCCTAAGATCCCTAAGAGGTCCCCCATATGCTTCTTCCTCCATGAAATCAAACAAAACCCCATTGAAAGTCATGAATCTAGAAGTTGGAAAAGTGTAGAGCACTTAAGGGGATTATAAAAACTGATTTAATCTATAAGTTCCCTTGGCTATTTAAGTGTTCCCTTGACCTCCTACAACTCTTAACAACCTCCCTAAATGGTTCTCCCATCGAGGAAAAATCAAGAAGCCATGAAATCCCATTTATGCTCTAAGTTTCGGCCAAGTAAGGATGGCATAGTTAGGGAGAGTTTTAAATTGTTTCAAGCCCATTTTTAAGGCATATATGATGAATGAATGTGAGGGGAAACCTTGGGAAAAATTTAGGAAGCTTAGAGAATGAGTTGGTGCTTTAGGTTTCATATTGTGACCTAAGGAAGTAACATGATGTTAGGCCCTTTGTTTTAATGATATGATGACTCCAAGAGGTTTAAAAGGAGTCAAGAATCATATTTGAGAATAAAGAATGAGGCCTAGAAGTCATTTGATGGGTGTTGCTTCATTAGGTATGATTATGGACCATAATGGAGCTTATAGAGTAATCTAGGGTTTAAGCAAGTTGCATGGCCCTAGACATTGTTTCATGAACTTAATTGGCTCCCATAATTTGTGTCTAGGCCAAGAGACACTATTTCCACCAACTTGTGGGTGTGTGGCTAAAAGAGGAGGCTTGAAAGCTAAGGAAAAAGTGTGTGAAATTATGCAAGGTAGCTCTCTCCACCTTCTCTCATGCATGGATGTGTGTTTAGCTTGTTTTAGAATGTGTGTATGTGTATTTTCAAGCTAAGAAAAGTATGCTAGCATACCTTTATATGCCATGATGCTTGATGCTATGTTATGTTTTCAAATGATTACATGATGTTTGTGTGAGTTTGCTGGAGTGTGGAAAGGCCAAGAACTCTTCCCTTTGGTGAGGATGAGCCAAGAACCCTTGAGCTTGGTTGAGACAAAGTAAAGAGTCTCCCAAAAGCAAAGTAGGCTCCCAAGAGTATGGTTGAGTCCAAAGTGCTTAAAGAATGGGTGAGGCAAGTCCAAAATCCATGAGGAGAAGTGTGAGGCCAATCCAAACACTTGGGGAACTCTTGAATGTCTTGTATGATTGATTCACATGCCAAGGTTGCTTTGAAAATGTCCATGACTTCCATTTTTCCATACATGCATTTGAAAAGCTTGCTTTGTACATATTATGTGTGATTGAATGGGAGATGAACTATTGGGATTCTTTGAATCTCATCCCCTCCTCTCCAATGCTCTAAGATGCTAGGTGGACCAAGTAGCTATGGTGAAGGGAGCCAACAACCATGAAAGAAGGAGATTGACAAGCCTAGGCCTAGTTTGTATTCTTTTTGAACCATAATGATGTTCAATGATGTATATGATTATTGTAAATGGCACATGACCTTGAGATACATGTAAATATGATATTATGTGATGTATACATGTATGGATATGATGTATGAACTTTAGAAATGAATTTGGGTATGTAATGTCAAGTTATGCAAATTGGAAGTTTGATGCAAATATGTATAAGTGAGGGTTGAATGGCCAAAATGAGATGCATGAGGTTTAGGACCATTTGGGCAGCTCACACAAGTCTTAAATATGCTTTTAAACTTGACCAAAAGGTCCCAAGACCAAGAGAAATCCATTTGGCAAATTTGGTACCCAATATGGAGCCAAAATTGACCATAATGGAACCCTATACCATTTTTTGGCCAAATGAGTTAGTCTTGCCCTGAAACTTGGCATGCAATTAGGTCTAATTAAGATATTTTTGAGAAGCTAAAGATCATAATTTTCTAAGACCTAGAGAATATTTGATGAATTTTCAAAGTTGGGATTTTTCATGGATTCTGGTATGGGTACTGTCCATACTGGCAGTTTTGAATTCTGTGTCACCCGATGGCCAAATGATATCCAATGCTTATGAAATTTTATATGCATAAACTAGAGGTCATAAGCTTCCTGTGGCCATTGAGATCACCTCATTTGGAGGTCTAGAGAGGAAGATATGCATTTTCAAAGGTTCTGCCCAGTATCAGAAATCTTGCCAGACCCGAGGTACTATTTCATCGATTTTCGGGAGTTTGGCTTGATGAACTGATCTGGAGATATTTTTCCTCTCTAGAACATCCACATCTTTCCATAGTGATATCATTTGCAAGCATTGGATTTTTGTGGAATTAGTTAGACATTTTTGAATTCCATATCAGTAAATTGTGACAGTATCAGGAACCCCTCCGACCAGTAGATGATTTCGCGTGTTAAACACATTATATATAAGATTTTAAGACTTCTACATATTTTTACCATGAAGTAGACGTCTTAATCTTTCCAGAATGACTGAGATTACATGTTTTTGATTTTTCTGGATTTAGTTGTGAATTTTCAAACTTTGCCCAGAAATGAGGCCAAGTCTGCCGAAAATGAATCTACATGTCTCATATCCCTTTTTGGTCTCCATGGGTTTAAAGCTAGTTTTTGTGATTGAAATGAGTTCTAATCATGCAAATAAATATGAGGATGCATAGAATGAGCTCACATAGTCCACGTTTGACCGAATGGGTTTTTGGATATGATGACTTGCAAATAGAAGTCCAAATCTTCATGCCTCCTTTATGAGAATTATATGTATGTTTCATGATAATTATGCTATTCAAAGGCATGAGATGAGCTAGAATTATGGTGTTACATATATCAACAAGTGGGATAGTGATTTTAGGAATTATGGATATTTGGACCTCTTGGACAAGTTTAGGAGACTGTTTTTAAGTTTTCCATGTGCCCAAGTGGTCATGGTTAAATTAGAGGAGCATTTGGTACTCATTTGACCCAAACCAAGGCTTAAAAGTGCCATTTTGCAACCCTATGTCACAAACTGACCAAATGAACGAATTTTTTTATGAAATTTGGCATGCATATAGGTCTTATCTAGAGCTAAGAACCATATTATTTAGAGCTCTAGAGAATAAATTATGAATTTCCAAAGTTGGCAAAAAGCTGTTAAAATGGTTCATACACTATTTATATAGTCAATTTCTTCTCCTATGTCATCCAAGAGACAAATGTTATCCAATGATCATGAAATTTTAAAGAACCAACTAGATATGATAAGCTTTCTGTGGCTTCCAAGATCACCCTATTTAGAGTTCTGTAGAGGGAGATATAAATTCTTAAAATTTGGAGATAGTATTAGTAATGCAACATGACCTTTGGTATTGTTCCATCCAATTCTGTAGGGTAAATGCTTCTATTATGGTCTAAAAATATTTTTATCCTCTAGTTAACATTCATATCTTTCTAAAATGGTATTCTTTGCTAGGTTTTGAATTTTTTAGAATTAGTTATGAATTTTAGAATTTTATATCAGCAACCTATGAAAGCAAACCTGGGTAGCTGAACCTTTGATACTTTTTTGTTGTCAATCATGGTCTAGATGATGTTTTCATAGTCTGAAATGATTTTTAACCTATAGTTGACATTCAAAAATTCCCAGAAAGCTATCATTTTCTTGATTTCAATTTTTCTATAATTAATTATGATTTTTCAAAATTTGATGGTAGAAAGATGGAATATGGAACTCGAGTCAAAATCCTAATTTTTGTGTGATATGGTTCTAAACTCAAAATTTATCAGAACAAATATGATATTTATGACTTGTACAAAATTGATATGAATGGAAAATGATATTGATGAGAGCATATAGTCCCTAGAGCTAAGAATTATGTATGTGGCCTCCCAATTATGCAACTTTCCAAGTGTGAAAGTGTATGTTTTCTTACATATTTCATCCAATATTAGATATGTTGAGATAGTATAACACCATAACTCTAATACTCAACTCATGCAATTTCCATGCCTCATCATTAAGCTAATTCTATAAGAAGCACTATAATGGCATAGGAAATCATGAATCAAGATACATTTCGCCACGATAAAAATTTTCTCTCAGTATCCCGTGGGTCATATGGATTCATCCATCTCATTCTCATATTTAAATACACAATTGCAACTCATAACAAGATCAAGAAAATGTCCATACCTCGAGCAAATCACACAAAACATATTAGTGCAGCTTCAAATTAGTTTTCCAAATTCTGTGCCTAAAGTTTGAAAAATCATAACTAATTATAGAAAAATCAAAATCAGGCACACTATACTATTTTGGAAAGCTACAAATATCTTCTTTATTGTAAAAATAAATATAGACCACAAAAGATGCCAATAGGCACCAGAAATTGATGGAATAGTAGCAGAGGTCAGCTATCATTCCTGGTATTGATCTCCAACTTCAAAAATTCATATCTCCCTGCTCAGAGGTCCAATTGGGATGATCTTGATGGCTATAATAAGCTTATCATATCTAGTTTATGCTTGTAAAATTTTATGAGCATTGGATATCATTGTCTTATAAATGATACAGCCCAAGTTTCTGACCATATGAACAGTACCTATATCAGTTCAGTAGAAAAATGGAAAATTTGGAAAATCATAATTAATTCCACAGAGCTCCAAATAATATGTTCTTTAGCTTCCTAAATATATCTGTATAATATCTATATTTGTGCCAAATTTCATGGGCAAATTCATTCATTTGGTCAGATTTTGACATTAGGTTGTAAAATAGTCATTTTCAAGCTTTACAAAGGGTCCAAATGGTCCAAATTGAGCTCCAAGGCTACCATGACCACTTGAATAGGTGGAAATGCACCAAAATGACTCTTTAAACTTGTTTCAAAGGTGCATAAATCCAGATTTCTTAAACTCACTCATCCACCACCCCATGATTTAGACAAGATTACACATGCTAGCTTTGCCCATCCAATACCCAAATCATGTTATCTCATGCATTTGGTATCAAATTTCATTCATACAGTATACATTTGGGTATTTACACATGCTCATATAATTACATAACAATTTCATCATGAGATTATATCATATGCCATGTGTATAGCTACAAAAGAGATAAAACTAGGTCATTTCATGCATTTTGATGTCAATCTCCTCTTTCTAGGCTTGGTGGCTTCCATTACCTTGCTCAATTGCTCCACCTAGCATATTAAGATGTTGGAGAGGAGGGGATGAGATTCAAAGAATCCCAATAGCTCATCTCGCATTCAATCACACATAAAATATACAATACAAGTCTTAAAAATGCATGCATGGGCATATTGACATATGTGAGCATTCATAAAACATTCTTGGCATTTAAACACATCATGTTTAGCATACATAGGCTTGCCAAGTGAGTGGATTAGCCTCACCTATTCACTTATAGATTTTGGACTTGCCTCACCCATTTTCTCTAAAAGGTTTTGACTCAACCTTACTCTTAGGAGGCTACCTCACTCTTGAGAGACTCTCTAATTTGTCTCAACTAAGTTCTAGGATTCTTGGCTCATCCTCACCATGGCTAGAAGGTTCTTGGCTTCTTCATACTCAAGCAAACCAAGACAAGCACATAAAACATCATTTGCATATATAAGACATCATTATGGTATCATGGAATAAGAGCTCATGCTAAAATACTTTTTATAGCTTAAAACATACTTACACAGATTCAAAGACAATGTAAGCGCATATTCATGCATGAGAGAAGGTAGAGAAAGCTACCTTACTTGCATTTGCACACTTTTTCCTTAAGCCTTGAGTCCTCTTCCTTGACCTCAAACACCCAAGAAGGTGGAGATCATTTCTCTTAGCCTAGACACATCATATGGAAGCTAATTATACTCTTGAATTACATTCTAAGGCCACACATTTACTAAAAAAATTAGGTGACTCGTAAGGCTCTTTTATGGTTCCATAATGCACTTAATAAAGCAACTTTAAGAAAATATCATCCTGGCTCCATTCTATCTATTCATTTATGATTCTTGACTCCATTTAAGCTCCTTAATAAAGCAACCTTAAGAAAATATCATCTTGGCTCCATTCTATCTATTCATTTATGATTCTTGACTTCATTTAAACTCCTTGGAGTTATCACACAATTAAATCAATGAGCCTAGCTAGGTATTGCTTCTTTAAGCCATAATATAGAACATACAAGGCCATCTCACTTTCTATGGCTTTTCTAAAATTTTCCAAGGCTTTCTCTCATACTCTACCATTATACATGACTTAAAAATAAGCTTAGAACAAATTAAAATCACCCTTATGTGCCATTTCTACTCTAGGCTGAAGCATATACTCTTCTTAGCATCCTTGGAGTTTCTTTGCTTCCTTTGATGGGAGAATCATGTAAAAAGCTCTCTTGGTGTCTTAGGAACTCATATGAACACTTAAAAATCATAAAATATAGTTAGGGTTTATGGTGGAGTTCAAGGTGCAATCAAAACCCTAAATTCCATAACTTGCATTCTAAAGCTCCCTTTTCAATTCTAGTTGTATATTCTTAATCCTCACACTCCATAACCTTTGGTTCCATCAAGAACACATAAAGAAAAACTCTCCTCCTCACTTTCTCTCTCTAGACCAAAGCTTAAATGGCTTGGAAATACAAGATTTTACAAGTGTTTCAAGTGAAGTCTTACCTTAAAATAGAGCTCTCTTAGTGTAGATTATTTTTCATTCATTGATTTCTTGAAAAGAGTTCTTTTTTGGCTTGGGTTAGACCTAAATCTTTAAGTTTTCAAGAAAAGAAAACCACCATTAGAGAGCTCTTAGAGAGAAGAACAACTTTCCTAACTGGCGCGGGATGAAACGAGGCCTTTTACTTACCTAAATAGAAGTTTAAACTTCTTCTCTCTCCCCCCTCTTAATGTCACGCCATTGCTGCCCATTTTTCTACAAATAGAACCTTGGAGAAGGTGATGAAGTGTAATCTTACTTAAGAAGCCTTTTTACAATTGTTTAGAATGACCATTTTGCCTTTATGCGCTTGTTTGCTCTGTTTAGGCTCGTTTTTACTCCTTTTTGATAATTATCTTTTCTATCATAAAATTTAGGTCTTCTAATTCATCAAATGCCTTTGGTTTCATCCAAATTGGATTTAAAACCTTCCTAAATGAACTAGTTAAAGTTTAGGTCAATCGACGTTGGAAAACGTTCACCGGAGGGGCTTTAACTGTCCTGGGGCTTCCCATGGTTTTTAGGGTCTCTAAGAACTCTGAAAAACTCAAAACTTTCATTTAAAAAGCCTTCCTGTGAGAATTCTAAAATTTTCTTAAAATTATGAAAATGCCCTTACGTTTCGTCAACCTTTAGTTATATTTCGTTCCTTCATTCTAGCTCCGTTTTTCTTTTCGTCTGAGCCTGGGATTCTCATTTTTAGGAGTCTAGAATACTTTCTAAATTTTTTGAGACTTTAACTAAGCCATTTCGGGAGACTTGTTTTATATCTAGTGGATTTTATTCGTTTACGGAGAAACCATATGTTACGTTTCTCACATTTTCTCTTGTTTTCATAAAATCGGATATTACATTTCTCCCCCTATAAATAAATTTTGTCCTCAAAATTTAGGGTACCCTTTCTTTTACTCTTTTATATTCTGGCTAACTACTTCTTTTCTTTCCCTTTTTCTTAACTCTATACGCTTCTCTCAGCAATTTCACTCTCTGAGTTTTTCTCAGCCAGGGAATTTTCATACTAGCTCTTAATGAGAGTTTTATTGTTATAGAATACATGCTAGTTCTTCTTATAAGGGAAAGAAGTTCTGGATTTAGAGGCCTATCTTAGGAGAGCTTACTAATCATATTTGATTATTCTTAACTCATTCGTAGAGGTTAACATTCTTTCCAGTGAACTCATTTACATATCTTAAAAGGTAATCTATTTCATATCAAATCTCCGTATCCTCTCCCAATAGCTTATCATAAAACCTTATCATCTTTTTCTGATTTTTATAGCCATTGGAGATTTCTATCTACTTACTGATTTAAAATATATTGTCCACTATCCATCTCTGTGTTCTTTCTTACTAGCTCATCCCATGATTACAATTCACATTTCTTTTGATCACAGGCCTCATATCTCAATTGCTTACTGAGATTACAGCTCCTTTGAGTAGTTTTCCACTTTTAATGATCCTAGTTTCTTTATTTACTACTGCATTTGTCTCTTTAGGCCAGGACTTTTTCTTACTCTCTTTGCTCACTTGGAAGTGGGCATTTTATAATCCCTCATCTCAACACTAATAGGCCTAACATATGTTTCTCGTACTGGCATTGAAGAGCTACTACCACTGATTACTATTAAATTCTAGTGGGATGCTAGCTATTCTCACATTTTTGCTCACTAGAGACATACTGTACCATTTAAAAACTGCACCTGACCCTTTTTTGAATACATAGTCTAGCATATAGGGATCTCTCTATCCCTTGGTCAAGGCTAACATCTGTTAGGTAGTGGTTCTTCTGATTCTAACTTTGGAAAGCTACTTTCTTACTTTCCTCATCCCATGCACTATGCTCATCTCACAAGAGAGCTAGTTAGTGGCTAACTGTCTGAATAAAGCCTTCATATCTCTGTGGCAACGGTCTACTAGACTTAGGAGGTCTCTAGTCTCTAAAACAAAAGCTAACTGAAATTATACTAGTCTTTAAAACTAACTACTCTATAAAAACTATCTCAGGTTGTCATCTCATCAGAGAACTATCATGCTGTTACTGGGGCTTTCTGTAACTCTGTGGAATTTGCTACGACCTTTAAGTCTACTGCAACCTCTTTGAGCCTTGCTAGGGTCTACTACAACCCGTTGTGCTATGCTAGGATCTATTACGATCCATCTTTGGGAGACGTCAAAGCCTAAGATTATTGTATCTAATAGTAAAATGCATGCTCACTAAGTCTAGTAACCATCGCTCATAATAACTAAGGCTAAACTCAAAAGTATATTGTGCTCTTCATGCGAAATGGGTTCAGTATCATATGATTCTCTATAATCCCATTATACTGATACTCAGAAGGATTTTAATTTTCGTTCATCGCTCCTTATGCAATCCTCAAGTTCCCACTTCAGCCCCTTTTTACTTGGGCTTTCTTTTCTTATTCTAGTTGTACTCAACTATCTTTTCCTCTCATATCCTGTAATTTCTGACTATGCCCATACTCTGCTTTTGAGTGCCTTGGCACCAGGGCATCTTACACACTGAGTGTACTTAACATCTCTGGTAGGAGAGAGGCTATACACTGGTCCCTATTCATTTCATTTACATATACTATAAGGGACTCAGGCTATGCAAACTAAACTCGTACTATTTGAATTTAAACATTCTCTATTGAGGATTCCTCTCTGCATACTTTTCTTACTATTCTAATATTCCTAGAATCCCTTTACCTCTCTTTTCTGACTTATCTCGTTATCTAACTAACTAGAATACTTTTCGATTATCGGGACACTTTGGTGATTGATGCCATTATTTGCTACACACTCAAGTCACATTACTACTAGGTTGGCCAAATCCAATATCATGTAACCATTGTTACAAGCAAACTATAACATCAAACACTAATACACAGGTGCTTCGTGATTGAATTCAGGGCCACTATCGCTAGTATATTATAAGTTTCCCAATAATTTAAAGTATTCCTTTCTTACCTTTCTTTATCTGCCCTATTCTTGTAGGATGCTTGAAAAAAATAGGATTCTTCCTTTGCTTCATCTCGAGATCACTCTGTAGTGCTTGACTATTTTTTTTTACTTCGGGCACTATCATGCTAGAAGGGTATCTATGCCAAGGACAAGTGTATTTTCTTAAGTACTTAAGCACATCAATTTGATATTTATTCTCAATCTATTATGTCCTCAACTTGAACACCATCATATCTCTTTTGTTTTACCTTTCTTATCCTTTTACTTGGATGAAAGGATGCTCTACTACTGGCTGTCTTTATTGCTAATTTGAGTTTCTTTACACTCAAGAGCACCTACATTTTTCCTGGGTTCCTCTACTTGTTCACTCTTTGTAACATCAAGGGGGTCTAATTTCTCTTATACTCTTGCTTTGCTCTTAACTAGACCATCCCTCGGTAAGAAGAGTTCTATTTCATGAAATCCTAGGAATTACATTCTGTGGTGCACTTGGCTTATACTTTTTCTTTGCATAATGCAAGACTCGCCTTCTGAGGTGGTCCCTAGCTCCCTTGAGTTTCCTTGAGGGTACTAAGACACTAACCATTTGTCTCAGCTCATTTCTATGTTCGAATCAGAGCCAGGCTTTCTCTCTCTATTCAACCTCTTTAACCTTATCCCCATGAGCATAGTATATTGATTTTAGGGTTCTACTAACCTAATCCAGGACATGTACTCTCAATGTCTGGATTCTACCTTATTAGAACTTATGCTCTACTGAGTGCTCTAATCACTCACGTGCCTTAACCCTATATCATTCTCATATTAGGGAGCTCATCTAACTAACTATTAGACCCCTATCTGTTTACTTTTCTAGACTCAGTTTACTCATTTAGTCATTACTAAAGCGAGGACATCTCTTTTGTAGCTAGTTTCTTAGCTTTTCCTTGCCTCCCTTATCACTGTACTCTTACAATTTAGGGGGTCTATCTTGGGGAATTTGCTAACCATTATTGCGTGGTCTCCCTAACTCAGGATGTCTTATCATTCCTTTTTTGATCCAGGGAGAACTTTCATTAAGCTTCCAGTCAGATTAATTTCTCCTTTTATACATCTCACCTGGATGATGCTACTAGTCACTTTCTTTAGGGTTTAGCTCATACTTAATCTGAGCTACCTATCTCATCAGGCTTGTAGCATACAATAACTTAGTGCTTTCTGCACTATCCTCATTCTCTTCTGAGCTTCTGTTACCGGGCTACTCATACTCACCTCTAGGTGTTACCTATGAGGTACACCTTTCTAGGCCACATATTATGTGCCTCACTACTAGTAGCCTTATCTTACATAAATTTTAAGGCTACATTAACATCCTATCAACAGGGTCTAGGATTTTATTAATAAGGCCTCATATATTGCCTTGCAAAATTCAAGACCCTGTCAACAAGGTTTTCCTGATAGTATCTACATGGTTTTACACTCATCATATTAGCCTTTCATAGTATTCATAGGATTAACATTTTAGGTTGGAGTTAACGCCTCATAGGCAAGTCTCAACAACCTTACTGTCCCTATGTTTAACTTTCTCTAATGCTGAGCTCTTTCTTGGTCTCAACTGCTAGGCCCACTAATCATCTGTTACTTACTGACCTTCCATGATCATTTACTACTCTTTTTTTCTACTGATACTAGGGTTCCCACTATCTGTGGATCGACTGATCCCTTAATAACTCATTTCTCAAGTTGGCATGAATATGACCAACAAGGCCTATCATAGTGCCATTCATCGTGGCTAACACATCATTTACCGTGATTAATTATACCGTGATTAATTAGCCTCGGGTTCACCCTAGTTTCCTGTCTAAGTATTGGCTGCGGCTAACTTCTTAATTGGCCGCAGTGAGGAATTCTCTGGATTGCCTCGCTGCTTCATGAAATAATTGGCAGCAGCTAACGGCCTCTGATGGGCTTGTTTCTTTATGAATTGGAACTTCATATTTTTAGCTACAATCCGAGCTTCATTGCCTCTATGCCCAGCCCATCATCAAGCTCGAGGGTTCTACCTCTTGCTTCATTCATGTATAGCTAACTATCACTTTCGAGCTATGAGGGTTCTATGGAGTGTAGCTTGTAACTCAAACTTCTGGCCTGAGGGAATTAGCCTTTTGGGCTCTGAAACTTATCTAGACATTTGGGTGTTGTGGCTAGGGGGTGACTCTTTTTCTCACTTCCCCTCTAGACCAGTCCCGTGCAGTCACAGTCTTATCTCATACCATGTTGCATCCTACTTGTCTTTGCATTACACAAGGCATCTCGGAATGGTCTGAGTGTGACTACCAGGGAGAATTAGGCCTCACGTACTTTCTCTAGCAAGCCTCTTCATGACAATAAGATTATTTCTCATCATTCATACCTAGGGCTTGCCACTGATCTCGACGAGGTATCATATCTCATAAAGCTCTAACTGTCGGATCACTTACCTTTGCTTAAGCTACTCTAAAGACCAGCCTTCCCCGATGTTCACTATCCACTCTAAGATCATTCTACAACTTACTTATCATAAGTATAACCACAAACTATCTTCATACATCTAAAATGTCTCATACAAGGCTTTACATATCTATACAAGCCTTTGCATAGCCCTATTACTACATCCTCAAGCCAAATCCAATCTAAAAGAGCCTAAAACTTCACTTTGATACTAATAAATGTAACACCATAATTCTAAGACTCAACTCATGAAATTTCCATGCCTCATCATCAAGTTAATTCTATGGGAAGCAACATAATGGCATAGGAAATCATGAATCAAGATACATTTTGCCATGGTAAAAATTTTCTCTTAGTATCCTATGGGTCATATGGATTCATCATCTTATTCTCACATTTAAATACACAATGGCAACTCATAACAAACTCAAGAAACAGTCCATAACTCAAGCAAAGGGAGCAATCACACAAAACATATTAGTGCAGCCTTGGATCAGTTTTCCAGATTCTGTGCCTAAACTTTGAAAAATCATAGCTAATTCTTAAAAAATCAAAATTAGGCACACTATACCATTATGGACAATTACAAATATCTTATTTATGATAAAAATAAATCTAGACCACAAACTAGGATTCTAGGCACCGAAAACTAATGGAATAGTACTAGATGTCAGCTGTCATCCCTGGTATTAATCTCTAACTTTAAAAATTTATATCTCCCTGGTCAGAGGTCCAATTAGGGTGATCTTAGTGGCTATGGAAATCTTATCATGTTTATTTTATGCTTGTAAAATTTCAAGAGATTGGACATCATTTTCCCTATGAATAACACAACCTAAATTTTTGACCATATGAACAGTACCTATATCAGTTCAACAGAAAAATGGCAAATTTGGAAAACCATAATTAATTCCATAAAGCTCCAAATAATATAGTCTTTAGATTCTCAAATATCTCTAGATAATATCTACATTTGTGCCAAATTTCATGGGCAAATTCATTCATTTGGTCAAATTTTTTATGTTGGGTTGTGAAATAGTCATTTTCAAGCTTTACGAAGGGTCCAAATGGTCCAAATTGAGTTCTAAGGCAACCATGACCACTTGAGCACGTGGGAATGCACCAAAATGACTCTCTAAAATTGTTTCAAAGGTTCATAAACCAAGATATCTCAAACTCACTCGTCCATCCCATGATTTACACAAGATTACACATGCTAGCTTTGCCCATCCAATACCCAAATCATGCTATCTCATGCATTTGGCAACAAATTTCATTCATACATCATATATTTGGGTATTTACACATGCTCATATAATTACATAACAATTTCATCATGAGATTACATGATATGCCATGTGTATGGCTATAAAAGAGATAAAATTAGGCCATTTCATGCATTTTGATGTCAATCTCCTTCTTCTAGGCTTGGTAGCCTCTATTACCTTGCTTAATTGCTCCACCTAGCATATTAAGACATTAGAGAGGAGGGGATGAGATTCAAAGAATCCCAATAGCTCATCTCACATTCAATCACACATAAAGTATGCAATACAAGTCTTAAAAACGTATGCATGGGCATATTGACATATGTGAGCATTCATAAAACATTCTTGGCATTTAAACAAATCATGTTTAGCATACATAGGCTTGCCAAGTGAGCGGATTAGCCTCGCCCATTCACTTGTGGATTTTGGACTTACCTCACCCATTTTCCCTAAGAGGTTTTGACTCAACCTTAGTCTTGGGAGTCTATCTCATTTTTGGAAGACTCTCTACTTTGTCTTAACCAAGTTATAGGGTTCTTGGCTCATTCTCACCATGTCTAGAGGGTTTTTGGCTTCTCTACACTCAAGCAAACCAAGACAAGCACATAAAACATCATTTGTATATATAAGACATCATCATGGTACCATAGAATAAGAGCTCATGCTAAAATACTTTTCATAGCTTAAAACAAACACACATTCAAAGATAATGTAAGCGCACATTCATGCATGAGAGAAGGTGGAGAGAGCTACCTTGCTTGCATTTGTACACTTTTTCCTTAAGCCTTGAGTCTTCTCCCTTGACCTTACACACCCAAGATTGTGGAGATCATTTCTCTTGGCCTAGACACATCATATGGAAGCTAATTATACTCTTGAATTACATTCTAAGGCCACATATTCACTAGAAAAGCTAGGTGACTCATAAGGCTCTTTTATGGTTCCATAATACACTTAATGAAGCAACCTTAAGAAAACATCATCTTGGCTCCATTCTATCTATTCATGTATGATTCTTGACCCCATTTAAACTCCTTGGAGTCATCACACAATTAAATCAATGAGCCTAGCTAGGTGTTGCTTCTTTAAGCCATAATATAGAACATACGAGGCCATCTCACTTTCTATGGCTTCTAAAATTTTCCAAAGCTTCCTCTCATACTCTCCTATCATAGATGATTCAAAAATAAGTTTAGAACAAATTAAAACTACCCTAGGTGCCATTTCTACTCTAGGTCAAAGCATATACTCTTCTTGGCATACTTGGAGTTTCTTTGCTTCCTTTGATGGGAAAATCATGTAGGAAGCTCTCTTGGTGTCTTAGGAACTCATATGAACACTTAAACATCATAAAATATAGCTAGGGTTCATGGTAGAGTTCAAGGTGCAATCAAAACCCTAAATTCCATAACTTGGGTTCTAAAGCTCCCTTTTCAATTCTAGTTGTATATTCTTAATCCTTACACTCCATAACCTTTGGTTCCATCAAGAACACATAAAGAAAAACTCTCCTCCTCACTTTCTCTCTCTAGACCAAAGCTTAAATGGCTTGGAAATATAAGATTTTGCAAGTTTTTCAAGTGAAGTCTTACATTAAAATAGAGCTCTCTTAGCGTAGATTATTTTTCATCGATTGATTTCTTGAAAAGAGTTCTTTTTTGGCTTGGGTTAGACCTGAATCTTTAAGTTTTCAAGAAAAGAAAACCACCATTAGAGAGCTCTTAGAGAGAAGAATAACTTTCCTAACTGGCGCGGGATGAAACGAGGCCTTTTACTTACCTAAATAGAAGTTTAAACTTCTTCTCTCTCTCCCCTCTTAATGTCACGCCATTGCTGCCCATTTTTCTACAAATGGAACCTTGGAGAAGGTGATGAAGTGTAATCTTACTTAAGAAGCCTCTTTTACAATTTTTCAAAATGATCATTTTGCCCTTATGCGCCTGTTTACTCTGTTTAGGCTCATTTTAACTCCTTTTTGAGAACCATCTTTTCCATCATAAAATTTAGGCCCTCTAATTCATAAAATTCCTTTGGTTTCATCCAAATTGGATTTAAAACCTTCCCGAATGAACTGGTCAAAGTTTAGGTCAATTGACGTTGGAAAACGTCCACCGGAGGGGATTTAGCTGTCTTAGGGCTTCCTATGGTTTTTAGGGCCTTTGAGAACCCTGGAGAACTTAAAACTTTTATTTAAAAAGCCCTTCTATAAGAATTCTGAAATTTGCTCAAAATGACAAAAATGCCCTTATGTTTCATCAACTTTTCGTTACATTTTGTTTCTTCTTTCTAGCTCCATTTTTCTTTTCGTCTGAGCCTGGGATTCTCATTTTTAGGAGTTTAGAATGCTTCCCAAATTTTTTGGGACCTTAACTAAGCCATTTCGAGGGACTTGCTTTTGCATCCGGTGAATTTCATTCATTTACGGAGAAACCATACGTTACGTTTTTTGCGTTTTCTCTCATTTTCTGAGAACTGGATATTACAAATAGCTCATGGGACAATGGTTTAAAAGTTGAGAGATTAAGGTATTACAAAAATCATCAAAACCATAGGAAGAGAGAGGAGAAGAAGTTTAATGAAAGAGAAGAGATGAAAAAAATATGGATTTCTTACCCTTTCTTGCTTAGGTTTACTTCTTCTTGCTCCCTCACTTGGTGCACCACCTTGAGCTACCCTTAAATCTATTTTGGACCAAAGAAATGTTAGTTAAGAGGCTGGGCTGAAGTGGCTTGTGATTTAAGGGGGCTAGGGGTATTTATGCACTTTTTCAAAATTCTAATTTAATTCCTCATCTTGGCTCTTTTCATTTGAGCTTATTTCAAATCATTTTTAAGAACCATCTTCTCCATTATAAATTTTAGGTCTCTAATTTATAAAATGCCTCTGTAGCTTTCCATTTGGCCTTTTTTGCTCCAGTTTCGAGCCAACCTTAGACTCTAATCCATATTTTAAGATGCTCTAATTAGCGTCTTAGCCTTATTAGCCTCCATTTGCTCTTCTTTTGGAGTTCCAATATCAATTTATCAGGTTTAGTTCAATTTTTGAATTATCGGATATTACACAGGATGGTTAAATAAAATTAAATGAAAAGGCAGTAGTATTTTTGTAATTTTGGATAACTTTTAGAAAACTCAAAAAAGATATCTTTAAATGAAAAAATTGAATTTTTCAAGGTTTTCAAAGGTCCTAAAAACCAGAAGAACCCCTAGAATGGTAAAAACCCCCTATAGTATGCATTTTAGAGTGTCAGTTGACCAAAACTTTGACTGAATAGTTTAATAAGATTTTAAATCCAATTTAGATGAAACCAAAGGCATTTTATGAATTCAAGGACCTAAATTTTATGATGGAAAAAATAATTCTAAAAAAAGAGTTGAAATGAACCCAAATGGAAAGAACAAAATCTAGGGACTAAATTGAAATTTTGGAAAACATTATAAATTAGCCCCCTGGCCTTTAATATCACGTCCCACTTCTGCCCAGCCTCTTAATTGACATTCATTTGGTCCAAAATAGATTCAAGGGTAGTCCTAAGAGGCACACCAAGTGAGGGAGCAAGGGGAAGAGAAAGAAGCCTTGAAAGTGTAAGAATTCCATACATTTTCATGCCTTCTCCTTTACCAAACTTCTTCTCCTCTTCCTCCTCTCTCTTTTCATAATTTTGGTAGTTTAATTGGACATGTTTTGTGGCTAGTTCAATAGAGGGAAGAGACAATTTGGGAAAACTCTTGGAAACTTGTGAAAGTGCTTTTGAAAAGCTTGCAAACGAGGTAAGAAAACCATGATTTAAGTTATTATTCTTGGCTCCCCTTCCCCCTTATATTTTTTGCTAGAATAAGGGTTATATATAAGAGACTTTATTTTGATCTAAACTTGATAGGAAATGGGGTTTTGAAATATGAGGAATCATATGGAGTAATTAGGATTAAAAAGAATCAATAGATAACAAGTTATGACATTTAAGGTTTTGATTGTACCTAAGAATTTATGAATCTTTCTAATAGTAATTTAGACTATCTAAGACCATGTTTGAGTTCTCAAGATCTCTAAGAAGCTTCATGGGTGGCAAATTCCCTAGCAAATTGAAGAAAACTCCATGGGCTCCTTAAGCATGTGTATGTCTCGGCCAAAGGGAAGAACAAGTACTTAGGGAGAATTTTCTTTGATTCCAAGGATAGAAATGGTCTAGATATGAATAATAAAAATCAAAGGAACCAGGTTTGAATTTAGAAACCATAGTTTGAAAGATGGAAATTTAGGTTCCTTTTTAAGCATAAAGAAGCAACTTAGTGTTTGGCTCCTTGAATTGAGTTTGTGATGACTCTAATGAGTTTAAATGAAGTCATATGACTTAGATTGAGTGAGAAATTGGAGCCAAGATCAAGAAGCATATGGGTTGCTTCATTATGCCCTTGTATGAAACCATACCCATACCATAAGCTATAATAAGCTTGTGTAGAGATTATGCTAGGCTAGAATGGGTTCCAATGATGTATTTGTGTCTTATTTAATATATCTAGACCAAGCAAATCAAGCTCCTCCTAGGTGTGTGTGAGAGGCCGAGAAGGGGAAGGAAAGCTTAAGGGAGAAAATTTGTGATTCTTGACTCAAGGTGGCTCTCCATCTTTTCTTGTATGCATTGCTTAGTTGTTTGATTGTCATTTGATACTTGTATGTATGTTTGAATCATGATATATGCTTACAGCTATTAGTTTAATACCTTAGTACCATTATGTTTCTTAAATGACAATTTGAATATGTATGGCTCTTGTTACACCATATCTCTATAGCTCTTAATTCATGACATGATTAGCATATGGTATTTATGTGCTTGAAGATAACACTTTTTGGTAATGGGGTGGATGAAAGTAGCATATAATTGAAAGCCCATTTAATTCATTCTTGGATTTAGGAACCATGTGGGCTTGCCAATAGCATTATCTATACATAAGACATCCATTCATATTAGAATCATCATAATTTAATGCACAAAGCTTGGATCTTGGACCATACTACACCAAACCAGAATTTTGCTTTTTGGTTGCAGGGCTAGTTTACTTATATGAATTTTGAAAAATTATAACTAATTCTAGAAAAATTGAAATCATGCATGCTATGGCTTTCTGGAAAGCTCTGGCTAACTACTAAAAATAATTTCAAGCCAAGACAAAAGCATTTAGCCCATGAAAATAGATGGAACGGTAACCTGGGTCGTGCTCTTAGACTAATGTAGACCCTGAGATTCAAAAATTCATAACTCTCTCTATACTAATCCAAATTAAGTGTTCTTAGTGGCTATGGAAGTATTATGATGTCTAGTTTATGTCTATATAATTTCATGAGTATTAGACTTCATTTGGCCCCTAAATGACACAAAAATGTAAATTGACCATATGAACAATAACCTTGACAATTCTACATAATTTGGCAAATTTTGAAAAATCATAATAAATTCTCTAGAGCTTCAAATTAGGTTCTCTTTGACTCTATGAAAATATCTTATTGAGACCTATTTGCTTGCAAAATTTCATGCAAAAACTCATCCATTTGGTCTGACTGTGGTTCAGCTCAAGATTTGGTCATTTTTAAAGTCCATAAAGGGATCATAGTGTATCAAATGGTCTTCTACTTATTCCACAACCATTTGAGCACATCCAAAATCATAAACATAACCTATGAGAGCATTCCAAATGATCTAAATCATCATGCATATTAAAATTGCTATCCTCCTTGTTCTTATACATATGAGCATCAAAGCATATAAATGTCAAAAACTCACATAATCATCCATTTGAGCACATCCAATGGTCATTTTTGAAGTCCATAAATCATAGTGCATCAAATGGTCTTCTACTTATTCCACAACCATTTGAGCACATCCAAAAGCATAAACATAACCTATGAGAGCATTCCAAATAATCTAAATCATCATGCATCTCAAAATTGTTATCCTCCTTGTTCTTATACATGTGAGCATTAAAGCATATAGATGTCAAAAACTCACATAATCATCCATTTGGTTCCAAATTCCATTCATACATCATATTTACATATATTTTCTTATGCTCCATGGTTTACATCACATGTATATCATATAGATACAAACTTTGACATCAAAATGCATAAATTTCTTTTTTATTGTCAAAGTCCCTTGCTTCAAGAGGTTTGGCCTCCATTTCTTGCTCCAATTCACTTACCTAAGCATGGTTAGACATATGTGGGGGAAGAGTGAGATTCAAAGAATCCCAATAGCTCTTTACCTTTTCAAACATACATATATAATGCATTTACATGTCAAAGGATGCATGCATGCCATAAAAACTTCTCATGAACATCATAGATCAATTTCCTTATCATATGAACTTATACATATCAAACATAGGCTCTAGGGGATGTTGGTTTAGCCTCACTCAATTTTCTTAGGACTTTTAGATTTTTCTCACCTACTTTAAGGGACTTTTGACTTGGCTTCACTCTTTCTTGAGACTTTTGGCTTTGTCCCACCTATTCTTAGGGACTTTTAGCTTATCCTCACCTATTCTAAGGGACTTTTGGCATAATCACATCCATTCAAACCACTTTGTACTTAAAATCACCTTTCAAGAAGTATAATGGTACCATACTATGAAATCAATAGCTAGAAATATATCTTATAGTTCAAACATACATACAAGCATCCAATGACAAGCAAACATCCAAGAAATGCATGCAAGAAAGGTTAGAGAACTACCTTGTATAAAAAACCACACACTTTTTCCTTTATTCTTCCTTCTTTTTTTTGGCCACACACCTGCACTTAGGAGAATCTTGGTTTGCTTGGCCTAGACACATCAAATAAGACACAATTCAATCATTGTAACTAATTCTAGCCTTACATAAACTTTGTGTATGCTTACTTTATGTAATGCCACCAATATGGTTCCATAAAAGGGCACAAGGAAGCAACCCCTAGAATTCATGATCTTGGCCTTAATTTCTCATTCAATCTAAATCTTTTAACTTCATCTAGACTCATTAGTGTTATCATAAGTTTAGTTCAAGGAGCCAAACACTAGGTTGTTTCTTTATGTTTATAAAAGGACCTAAACTTCCATCTCATAAACCATATTTTTTGAATTCAAACCAATGCTTCCCTTAGTGTTTATTAATCATATTTAGGTCATGTCTATCCTTAGAATTAATTAAAACTCACCCTAGGTACTCTTTCTCTTTCAAGGCCTAGACATGTACAAGGATGAGCATTCATGGAGTTTGCTTAGTTTTTCTTAGGGAATTGACACATGTGAAACTTCCTAGATATCTTAAAATCTCACACATACTCTTACATAGCCTAGATTATCATTAGGAAGCTTCAAAAATGGCTAGGTGCAATAAAAACCCTTAATCACATAACTTGATTTCTAAAACTTCTCTTTTAAATCTAATTGTATATTCTTGTTTCTCATGCTTGAAAACCCTCGTCTCTACCTCATTTTGGCTTGAATTCATTCCCTTTTGATTGGGCCTAAAGTTGGTCAAACATGGCACGAGAAGAACAATCAAGGAGAAGCATGAGAAACCATGATATCTTACCTTGATTCAAAGCTTTTTCAAGAGCTCTTTCTTATGTTTCAAAGCTTCCTTTTAATATCTCCTTCTCCTATACTAAAATAGTCCCAAAACATGCCTAAATAAACCATTAAAACTATGGGAGAAGAGAGGAGAAAGAGGGGAAGAGGTTTAGTAACGGAAAGAGCATGAAAAATGACCAAATCTTACCCTTTTCAAGCTTCTTCTTCCTCCTTTGGCTCTTCCCTTTGGTGTACCCCTTGAGACTCTCTTAGAAACTGTTTGGACCATAAGCAAGTTGGTGGTGAGGGTTAGAGAAGAAGGGGACGTGATTTGATAAGCCTAAGGGTCCATTTACAATATTTTTTAAAATTATAATTTAGTCCCTCATCTTAGTTCTTTCCATTTAGGCTCATTTTAACTCCTTTTTGAGAACCTTCTTTTTTATGATAAAAGTTAGGTTCTCTAATTCATAAAATGCCTTTTTTTTCACCCAAATTGAATTTAAAACCATTCTAAATTATTTAGTCAAAGTTTTGGTCAACTGATAGCTAAAATCGCTCACCAGAGGGGTTTTAACTATTTTAGGGGTTCCTATGATTTTTAAGCCCTCTAAGAACCCGAGAAAATCAATTTTTTCATTTAAAATTTTCTTCTTTGGATTTTCTAAAAAGTGCCTAAAATTACAAAAATACTAATGCTTTCTTTCTCAATTTTTTTAACTATTCTGGCTCGGGTTTTCAGGCATCTTAAGCTTCATATTCTCATTTTTTGAAGTCTAGATTATTATTCTAATTTTGTTTGGTCTTAATTCTTTCAATTTAAGAGACTTTCTTTTATAACTGACTAGTTTCAAGCCTTTTTAGAATAACCGGGTGTTATAGCTCTTAATGGGTGAGGTTGTGCCAAAAGTCTCTTAGAGTGGGTAAGGAGAAGCTAAAAGTCTTTAAGAATAGGTGAGACAAAGCCAAAAGTCTTAAGAGGGAGTGAGGCTAAGTCAAAAGTCCCTAAAAGTGGGTGAAGTTAATCCAAAAGTCCTAAAAAATTAGGTGAGGTTATACCAAAAGTCCCTAAAGCTCATGTTTGAATTGGAATGACTTTATATAACTTGAAAATGTGATTATGTATAGTCTACTAGAAGCATTTGTAGAATGCTTGCATTCTTTGACATAAAAATGTGCCATATATATATGCTTGAAAGGATGAGTAAGCTATTGTGATTCTTTAAATCTCACTCTTCCCCACTTTATGTCTAACCATGTCTAGATGAGTCTCGTGGAGTAAGGAATGGAAGCCAAGGAGCATGAATGATGATAGTTTGACAATAGGATAATTTTTATATAATTTGATGTCAAAGTATGTATTTATAAGTTATGTATGAGATGTAAACCCTTGAGCATATGTAAAAGCATGTAAATATGTTATATGAACCAAATTTGATGTCAAATGAATGAGAAGAATATGATTTTGACATTTTAGAGCCTTGCCATATATGTGTATATGAACAAGTAGAATGGTGAATTTGAGCTCCATGATGATTTAGACTTATTGTGATGCTTCTATATGTTGTGTTTAAGCTTTTGAATGTGCTCAAATGGTCATGATATGTTTAAAAGGTCATTTGATACCATTTGATCCAATTTTGACCGTACTTTTGCCCTAAACCAAAATCTGACCAAACAGATAAGTCTTAGCATGAAATTTGGCTAATATATAAATCTCATCTAGAGCTTTTCATAGAGCTAAATTTTTAGAGCTCTAGAGAATTCATTATGATTTTTCAAAGTTAGCTAAATTATGTAGAAACTGTCACTGTTACTGTTTATATGGTTAGTTTAGTTTTCGATGTCAATTAGGGGCCAAATGAAGTCCAATACTCATGACATTTTACAAGAATATAGTTGACATCATAAGCTTTCCATAGCCACCAAGAGTACTCAATTTGAATCTGTGCAAAGGGAGATATGAATTTGTGAATTTTCAAATCTGCTACAGGACAAGAATCAGACCTAGTTACTATTTCATTAGAATTTTGTGGGTCAAATGATATTGTTTTGATTTAAAATTTTCACAGCTGCTAAATGACATCCTCATATTTCCAAAAAGTCTTACTTTGTATGATTTGAAATTTTTTAGAATTAGTTATGAATTTTCAAAATTTGCATCAAAATATGAAACATGTGGAAAAATGCTAGTGTGATGTCCAATTTGAGATGTATGCCATCAACCAGAAATTTAAGCTTTAAATTGTAATGTTTCTGTTTGAATAAGTGTGCAATGGATAGAAGATAACTTTGATAAGCCAAAATGGTCTATTTAAGCAAAGATTAGTTAATTTTCCCTATAATGACAGCACCTTCCATTGCTAAAAGTGCTAATTTTATGAAAATGCACATTTTAGGCTATTTGTGCAACAAGTTAAGTGCTATATAGATATGGTGTTACACATGATACAAAGAAGGATATTATTTTTCAACTAAGACATATCTAGTCTCAGCATTGTTTAGTAATTAGTTGAGGTAGTAAATGGCTCTTTCAGTTCCATCTCAGTATCTTATGCAAGAAGGCAACTAGTGGATTCCTTTATAGCTGAGATATAGAGATTTAAAGATTTAGTAGGCTAAGGAGGGACCAAGACCAATGGGTTCACCAAGCTTTGCTTGATCTATTCAAAATATGCTTGTTGTTCTTGTTCTTAGACTACCTTATTAGCATTTTTCAATTTTAGCAAAGGCGAAAAAGCTTTTAACTTTCTAGTTGAGTTGCTAATAACTCTTCTAAAAAAAGTTTATCTTACCAATTAAGCTCTACAACTCCTTTTTACTTTATGGTGGTCTAGCCTCAAGTACTACCTTGACTTTATTTTTATCTCTTCAATTCCTTGTTGATGTCTAAGGAAACTAAGGAATTCTAGTTGAGACTCTAAATATACATTTGGTTGGATTCATTTTGAGATTATGAAATCTCATTCTCTGGAATACTTGCTCTAAATCATGCAAATGCTTATCAATATCTTTAGATTTCACCACGACATCATTTACATAGATTTCCATATTTTTGCCAATTAAGCATGGAAGATAACATTCATTGCCCATTGGTAAGTAGCACCAGTATTTTTTAAACCAAATGGCATAACTAGCCATTCATAGATTCCCAACACAGCAAGACAATGAAATGCAATTTTATGGATATCTTCTTTAGCCATAAAGATTCGCTTATATCTTGAATATTTATCTATAAAAGTGAGAATTTCATTACTAGCTACTGCATCAATTAGCATATTAGTATAGGCATGACTTATTCATCTTTAGGAGTTATTAGTTTCAAATTCTAATAGTCTATGTAAACTTGGACTTGCCTATTCTTATCAATGATAGAAAATATGTTAGAGAGCCATTCCACATATCTAGCTATACGTATAAACCCTGCCTTTGGTAATATTTCTATCTCTTCCTTGATTTTAGGTAGAAATTTTAGATTGAATCATCCAGTTAGCTATTTATGTGATTTAAACCTATCTTGATTAGCAATCGATGCTCTACTAGTTACCTCGACAACCCAGGCATTTGATGATTGTGACAACCCTAACTTCTAATCATTGTAATTAAGGTTAAATATGTGATTAAAAATCATAATCTGGGGTTACAAGACATTACGACTAATTACCTTCAGAAAATATAAGAAAATTTAAACCTTAATGTTATTAAAGTCATCAACCTTATAATTACAAGAACTCATGTACATCAGGGAAACAAGCATTCATTTATAAGCCTTTGATTCTATTACCTATTAATTTTAACTCATAAGAATCTTCTACCAATGTTTTGAAGTTATCCCTTAGGGTTACCATATGAAAAACCAAGATTTCTAAGTTAGAATGAAGGTTTAGGACCGTTAGCCGTGGCTAAATGTCCTTGCATCGTAGCCTTATTTGCCTTCGGCTATTAGCTACAGCTAATTCCCCCTTTCGCTATGGCTAATTCCTCTCTGGAATGCCCGACAAATTCTCGCAAAAGTTCACCAAGGCCAATTCCCATTTAGCCATGGTGAATTATCTTCTGGATGACTCCTAGTTTTGCCTTTCACATTTCGTCGCGGCTAATTCCACTTTTCGCCTTGGAGAATTTCTCTCTGGTACTCTCCTTGGGCAATTTTGCCTCTATTGGCCGCGGCTAATAATATTTTGGCCGCGACGAAATGCCTTCTGATCCTATAACTCCTAAAATCTTGTCTTATGCTTTCCACTTTTGGCCGCGGTGACATGCCTTTTGATCCTATAACTCCTAAAATCTTGTCTCATGCTCTCCACTTTCCCTCCAATAACACCCTAGGGCCACTCTACCTTAATTTATGCAACTTTAATGGTATTTATGTAACTTATTTACCCAGCTATTCTACCATTACCAATTCAAAACTTAAGTATAAATTCCTACTCATCCAATGATCATATGTTAGCAAATTCATAGATTAATAATAGCATAATTTCATAAGCTTCTAGCAATTATCATTCAAGTATGCATTCCCTTAAGGATTTCATGCATCACGGATTCAAATCAACGATCTCATATATCTCATGGTGATATTCCCAATGGTAAACCATATCATGAATTCAACATATTTCATACATAAGATACTATAAGTTCATACATCCAAAACTAAGCTATATTGAGACTTAACTCCTTAATAAGTACATTCCAACTAATAAAATTATAAAAGCCTACACTTGGCAATACGATTACATGATGATGCTATATATATAAGACTAACAAAATTGTATCTACTTTACTTAGATTAACCTAAGTGTAGCTTCCTCCACACATGGCTAGAATTCATGGATTTTCATCCACTTGCTTACCTGTATCCTTACCCGAAGAACCTTCACCTGAAATATTTAGCCCATGAAACGGGGTGAGATGCAAATCTTAATAACCAAGGCAAATTTCATTCATATATATCAGTTTAGTCAACATATATGCATTGTAATACCTCAAAATTAATTAAGGTATTAATTATGGATTTAGATTAATTAGGAATAATTAATATAAAATAATCGAGTAAGTTAAGTGAATAGAAAATTTGGAGAGATAAATTGTTAATATGGGTTTAAGATTTAATTAGGATAAAAATTTCATCTAGGCCTAAATTAATGTAGGAGATTATGATAAAAGGCTAATGGAGGCCTAATAAGCTAGGTACAGACCCAACTTGATCCAATGTGATAGAGGCCCAAGATCCACCTTGTATGGGCTTTTATAATTGGTCCAACAACCTTGGTGCAGACCCAAATCAATTGAGTCCTTCAAATTTGGCCCAAACGTAATAAAAGGTCAGCAGCCCAATGCATAAGAGTTGGCCCAACAAAGCTTAAATCTGAAGCCCATTAGGAGTTGGATCTTTGGAGCAGCCCATGACCCCTATTTGACCTAACTTAACCTAACTAAAACCCTAAAAACTAACCTAGCCACCCCCATTCTACAAAACACAAAAAAAAAACATAAAGAGAAATTCGGAGCTTTGAAGGGAGGCTAGGGTTTGGGGCAAGAATTCTACCATTTTTCACTTCTAAAGCAAGATTTAGCTAAGGTAATAGTTATATAACTTAATCCCCTTCTCTTTCTCTTCAATTTAGCTTGATTAGTTTTTTGTTTAGAGTATCACCCACACCCAAAATCTAAAACTTGATATTTGATACTTCCACGGTGAAAATTTGTAGGTTGAGGCTAGGGCTGACATTAGGTAAATATAAACACTTCTTTTTAAGGTATTTCTATTGGTTTGAGACCCCAATGATTGAATTATAGTATGGGCATTAATTTTACATGAATTTGCTTAGGATTTTGGGTGAGATATTGAAGTTTCTGGTAGAAGACATTTCAATCCGAATTTGGGGACTTGTAGTGACTAGGTAAGTGTTCCTTAGGTAGTTATTAGCATTTTGAATTCTTTGGGTACTTGTTGTTATTGTAAATGGTGAATTAAAGTAGTATTTCTCTGATGCTATAGTTATAGAAAGATTTTTGTACCATTGGTGGCTGTTACAAATTGTCTACAAGTGAGGTAACCGAGAACTATATTAATTCCATGTATGTATCTATCTTAATTTCATATTTGCTGTACATGAATAATTTGAAATACTAAATGAATTGGTTGGCTATCTATTGTATTATGATTGGACCTTGTGAGTCCATGGTGGAGCCGTGGTGCAGCTGCCACCCGTGTATATGCTTCGATCGAGCACCGGGTTATAATCAAACCTCAGATGCACTAAGCCCTGGTTGTGCTCAATGGGGAGTAGGTGCTGTGGACGGGCCTCTCCCAGTGTTAATGGCCTTTAACATGTGAAAATATAATTGCTAGTAAGGGGTAGTAATCAAGATAGCCTAATTGTTTCATTTACTGATATGACTGGTATGTTTTCTTATACTTACGTGAAATTATGCATATATGTTAATTAAACTGGAATATATGATGGAATTGTCTTGGTTACTGAGATTCGCATCTTACCCCGTTTCATGGGATTAATATTTCAGGTGAAGGTTCTTTAGGTAAGGATAAGGGGAAGCAAGTGGATGAAAATTATGAGCTCTAACATATGGGGAGAAGGCTACACTTAGGCTATTTTATTTAGTATAGATGCTAAATTTTATATTCCTTTTTGTATAGCATCATCATGTAATCATGTTACCAAGTGTAGGCTCTTATATTTTGATTACCTAGGATGTATTCATTGAGGAGTTAGACCTTATCTTAGCTTGACATCGGATGTATGAACCCATAACACCTGATGTATGAATTTTACTGAATTTATGGTATGATATACTGTTGGAAATATAATTATGTGATGTATTATATATTAATACGAACCATTGATGTATAAAACCTCTAATGGAATGTATATTGAATGTTAATTTCCAATAATGCATGAATTCTTGTTGTTATTACTCTATGGACTTGCTGGTATAGGATAGTTGGAGTAGTGTAAATTTACATTTAAGTTTTGAATTGGTAATGGTAGAATAGCTGGGTGAATAGGATAGATAAATACCATTAAAGTCATATAAAATGAGTGAGAGTGGTCCTAGGGTATTCCTAAGATGAGAATTAAAGTGTAGGGGATGAAATTTGGGACATGTAGTTACAGGAGGGAGTTACACCGTGGCTAAGAAGGCTTCACCGCGGCCTGAGTAATATCGCCGTAGCGTAAGCAAATAAAATTTTCCTAGAGAGTAACAGTGGTGAGGAAGGCCGCGGCACAAAGTGAAAAAGAAATCGCCCAGGAGGGTAACAGAATGAAACCTCGCCGCGATGCAACACATACCGTCACTGTGCTAGTCGAGGGAACAAAGTAAAGAGTGTACAGTAGCGAATCTCGCCGCGGCGTAAAGGTCTTTCGCTGAGGTGAGGATCGTCAGATTTGGAATAGTAGCTCCATGAGGCATTTCTGTCGCAGTGCCATATAGGCCGACCGCGGCGATGATCCAACTCGCCGCGGTGATTTCACGTAGATTACCCAGTGGTTCCCGAGAGTAACTCCGCCGCAGCGTGAAATGTCAGGGTTGCTGCTCAGGACCCCAAACTCCTACCTTTAGTTTAGAAACCCTAATTCCTTCAATGGTAATGCTAGGGAATGATATAGGAATACTTGTAGGAGGTTTTTGTGTGTTGAAACTAATGAATGGATGAATCACAAACCCTTCATGATAGTATAATTTCTTTTATGTAATTCTCCCCCTTGTAGTTGTTTAGTGATGACCCTAACATCAAGGTTCAAATTTTCCTATATCTCTATAATGCAAATTAATGTAACTACTCTAAACCTTGATCATTAATAATTAATCGTGTGTTCAACTAAAATTACCATGATTAGAAGATAGGGTTGTCACAGTTGGTATCAGAGCAATGGTTCAGGCAAATACATTTGATTTATAATTTTGTGATTAGAAAACTTGGCAATCATGATGCATGCATGATAGGAATAGGAACATTGTGACCTAATGATAACTCTTATACTTATATATATACCTGCTATGGGTGGAGTTGTGTTTTGTTTGCCTTGGGTTGTAGCTTAATGGGTTGTGCTTGTGGTTGTGCTTGTAGCATTGCAGGGCTAGATGGCTACACGTAGAGAAACAACTGAGATGCTAAGAGAGATGCAGGAGGCCATGGCTGCAATGGCCAATCGAATGAGAGAACAATCTAAGGCCCATGAGACTATAGTTAGGGCAATGACTGACCGGCTTCGAGAGTAAGCAGAGGCTCATGCAGCGACTGTGCAAGTGTTGCAGTAGCTGCATGAAAACATGAATAACAGAATGAGGAGGTGCCAATGGAAAACCATGTGAGGGCTGGTCATAACCCTGGTATGGGACACCAAGGGGAGGACGGCGACCTCTCTATTGTGTTGGCCAAATTCAGAAAAGCTGATCCTCCATCATTTTTGGGGGAGTTAGACACTGAGAAAGCTGAGAGGTGGTTGATGCAACTAGAGAAGATCTTTGAGGTTATGACCTGTACCACCGAACAAAAGGCAAAGTTGGCCATCTACAAGTTGGAGGGTGAGGCTGAGCATTAGTGGAGGAATGCCTCTAGATTATTGATTGCAAGAGAGATACCCTTGACTTGGGAAAGTTTTCAAACTGCTTTTGAGAGTAAGTATTTCCCACCATCAGTGAGGGCAGACAAGGAAGCCGAGTTTAACTTCCTTAAGTAAGGAGATATGAATGTAGATCAATATGCAGCTAAATTTATTCAATTGTCCCGCTTCTCCTCCTACTTGAAATGGTTTAATGATGAGCCATAAAAGGCTGAGAAATTTGAAAGAGGCTTGAAACTGGAGATTAAGGATAAGATTGTATCTTTATAGATCTGCAATTTTGATGAATTGCTGGAGAAGTGTAGAGTGACAGAGAGGGCTATGATGGAGAGTGAGGCCAAGCGAAAGAAGACCCTAGAGGGTAAACGTGACCGGGACATGGAGCCCTTTAAGGGTGGAAGTAAGAAAGGAGCCAATAGTGGGAGTGGCTCTTAGGGTAGGAGACCACCCCAAAGGAATGTCCCTCAAAGAAGAAGCATGGGACCCCCAAGAAGTGCAGTGAGTGCCCCACCCACTTATGCCAAGTGTGGAAAGAACCACGGGAATAGGCCATGCCCAGTGTGCTATAATTGTGGGAAGCCTAGACACTATGCACAGACTTGCACGGTGTCATGAGAGTCGGCCTCATTGGTTAAACCACCTATCCAATGAAGGGTGTTTGTACTTACATAGTAAGAGGCTAGTAGATCCCCTAATCTGATCCAATGTACTTTACTTGTCCATAATCATGTCGTAGATGCATTGTTTGACTCGAGTGTGACCCACTCATTCATCTCATATGACTGTGTTAAGCGCCTCGGTCTTAAAATTAGCCTGTTGCTATTTGAATTATCTGTGTCTACCCCTACTGGATATTCTATGATTTCATCTTATGTATGCTTAAATTGTACTATACAATTGGATAGTCGTTGTACTACCCTTGACTTGATTTGCATCCCATTATGTGATTTTGATGTAATCATTGGTATGGACTGGCTGTTGGCTAATAATGTGATACTTGACTGTAACCGTAAGACTGTTTTCTTACCTGCAAATATACCTGAAACTTGTCTTGTGATTGAGCTTACTTGTGTGTCTACCGCCCAAGCTGGGAGGTGCCTTAGGCGTGGTTGCTAAGGGTTTCTAGTATTCTTTTCATTGCATGTTGAGGTTAATGATGGGTTAGAGGATATACCTGTGATTAGGGAGTTCCCTGAGGTTTTCCCTAAGGAATTTAGTGGACGACCTCTGGAGAGAGAGCTAGAATTTTCTATTGATTTGGTACGCGGTACAGGTCTGATCTCTAAGGCCCCATATAGAATGGTGCCTACTAAGTTAGTTGAGATGAAGAGTCAATTAGAGGAGTTACTTAAAAAAAGGTTTATTAGGCCAAGTGTGTCTCCGTGGGGAGCACCAGTTGTTTGTCAAGAAGAAAGATGATAGCCTTAGGCTTTACATTAACTATAGGTAATTGAACCAAGCGACTGTCAAGAATAAATACCCTTTGCTTAGAATTGATGACTTACTTGACCAATTAGCTAGAGCGTCGGTCTTTTCAAAGATTGACCTTAGATCGGGATATCACCAACTTAGAGTCAAGGCTGAGGATGTACCTAAAACTACCTTTAAGACTCGATATGGCCATTATAAGTTCCTAGTCATGCCTTTTGGGTTAACCAATGCCCCTGCCATTTTTATGGACTACATGAATAGGATTTTTAGGCCTTATCTTGATAGGTTTGTAGTAGTGTTCATTGATGACATTCTTATCTACTCTAAAAGTAGTGAAGGGCATGAAGAGCATCTTAGGATAGTTCTTCAAACATTGAGAGAACATCAATTATATGCTAAGTTGAGCAAGTGTGAGTTTTGGTTGTGGGATGTCAAATTCCTAGGTCATGTGATATTGGAAGAAGGGGTAGCAGTAGATCCTAGCAAGGTAGAAGCGGTACTGAATTGGGAGAGACCCAAAACGGTGATCGAAATCCGTAGCTTCTTAGGTCTAGCCGGCTACTATAAAAGATTCATTAAAGCATTTTCTCAGTTAGCCATACATTTGACAAAATTGACTAGGAAGGACCAACCATTTGTGTGGGATGCCAAGTGTGAGAATGCCTTTCAGGAGCTTAAGGATAGGCTTACCACCGCACCTGTGTTAGTGATACCTAACCCTAATGAGACATTCACTGTCTATAATGATGCTTCTAAGAAGGGATTATGGTGTGTCTTAATGCAACAAGGTAGGGTTATAGCCTATGCTTCTAGGCAACTTAGACCCCATGAGGAGAATTACCCCACCCATGACCTAGAGCTAGCAACTGTAGTTTTTGCCCTTAAGATTTAGAGGCACTATCTCTATGGTGCCCAATTTGAGGTGTATAGTGATCACAAAAGTTTGAAGTACTTGTTTTACTAAAAAGAGTTGAACATGAGGCAAAGGAGATGGATGGAATTCCTTGAGGACTATGATTTCTCCTTAAAGTATCATCCAGGGAAGGTAAAAGTGGTCACCGATGCCTTGAGTAGGAAATCTATTCACATGGCAATGATGATGCTTAGAGAGCAAAGGTTGATTGAGGAGATGAGAGATTTGAATTTATCAATTTCAATGAACCCTAGTAGCCTTCTCTTGGGAGAATTGAGGATAGAAAATGACCTTAGGAAGAGGATTAAAAAGGCCCAAGAGCTAGATGCCTATTGGGGAAGAATTAGAGAACAACTGGGGAGTGGTGAGGTCAAAGATGTTGACCTATTAGAAGATAGTTTGGTGAGGTACCAGGGTAGAGTGTGCATACCCAAGGATGAAGAGTTGAGGAATATAGTGTTGTCGGAAGCTCATAAGAGTAGGTACACTATTCATCCAGGCACCACTAAGATGTATAAGGATCTAAAGAAGAGTTTTTGGTGGCCTGGGATGAAGTCAGACATAGCAGAATTTATTGCTAGATGTCTAATTTGTCAAAGGGTTAAGATTGAGCACCAAAGACCCGTAGGTTTGTTACACCCTTTAGAAATTTCAGAATGGAAATGGGATAGTATATCCATGGATTTTGTGATGGGTTTGCCTAGAATATCCTCGGGTTATGATGCTATTTGGGTAATTGTGGATAGATTGACAAAGTCTGCCCACTTTCTACCTATTAGAACCACTTATCCTCTAGATAGACTGGCTCAATTGTATGTTCATGAGATTGTAAGATTACATGGTGTTCCTAATAGTATTGTGTCAGATAGAGACTCAAGGTTCACCTCAAAATTTTGGCGGTCTCTACAAGAAGCCTTAGGTACTAGTCTTAACTTTAGCACTGCTTATCAATTTTAGTCTGATAGACAGATTGAGAGGACCATTCAGACCTTTGAGAACATACTTAGGGCTAGTGTGCTAGAGTTAAAAGGGAGTTGGGATGTGTACTTGCCTTTAGCTGAGTTTGCTTATAATAATAGTTATCATTCCAGTATCCAAATGGCACCATTTAAGGCACTTTATGGGAGGAAGTGTCGGTCACCCTTGTGTTGGGTAGAACTTGGTGAGAGGAGTCTCTTAGGTCCAGACATAGTGGACCAGACCACCCATCAAATAGAACTCATCAGAAAGAAGTTGTTGGCTGCCTAGAGTAGGCAAAAGAGTTATGTGGATAAGAGAAGGAGACCCTTAGAATTTGAGATAGGCGACCATGTGTTCCTTAAGGCTACTCTAGTTAGGGTGTAGAATGTCTATTAGGACAAGAAAGCTCAGTCCTCGTTATCTTGGTCCTTTCCAAATCCTTGAAAGAATAGGACCTGTGGCCTATAGAGTTGCTTTACCTCTAAACTTGGCCAGATTGCATGATGTGTTCCATGTGTCCCAACTGAAAAAGTACCACTCGGACCCTTTGCATGTCATTAAGCATGAGAATGTGCATCTACAAGATGATTTGTCTTATGTGGTTGAGCCAGAAAGGATTGTGGACTCAAAAGTCAAACAGCTGCATAATAAGGACATCCTCCTGGTAACTTAGGACGGGACTCACTCCGGATGAAGTAACTTAGGAAATAGAGGAAGCAATAAGGAAGGATTATCCTGCATTATTTGAGTAAGGTATGTTTAATTTTGAGGATAAAATTTCTAAAAGGAGGGGAGAATGTAACACCCCAAAATTAATTAAGGTGTTAATCGTGGATTTAGATTAATTAGGAATAATTAATATGGAATAATCGAGTAAGTTAAGTGAATGAAAATTTTGGAGAAATAAATTGTTAATATGGGTTTAAGATTTAATTGGGATAGAAATTTCATCTAGGCCCAAATTAATGCAGGAGATCATGATAAGAGGCTAATGGAAGCCCAATAAGCTAGGTGCAGACCCAACTTGATCCAATGTGATAGAGGCCCAAGATCCACCTTGTATAGGCTCTTATAATTGGCCCAACAACCTTGGTGCAGACCCAAATCAATTGAGTCCTTCAAACTTAGCCCAAACCTAATAAAAAGTCAACAGCCCAATGCATAAGAGTTAGCCCAACAAAGCTTAAATTTGAAGCCCATTAGGAGTTGGATCTTTGGAGCAGCCCATGATCGATATTTGATCCAACTTAACCCAACTAAAACCCTAAAAACTAACCTAGCCACCCCTCATTCTACAGAACACAAAAAAAACACAAAGAGAAATTCAGAGCTTTGAAGGGAGGCTAGGGTAAGAATTCTACAATTTCTCACTTCTACAGCAAGATTTAGCCAAGGTAATAGTTATATAACTTAATCCCCTTTTCTTTCTCTTCAATTTAGCCCGATTAGTTTTTCATTTGGAGTATTTTCACCTACACCCAAAATCTGAAACTTGATATTTGATACTTCCATGGTGAAAATTCGTAGGTTGAGGCTAGGGCTGACATTAGATAAGTATAAATTCTTCTTTTTGAGGTATTTTTGTTAGTTTGAGACCCCAATGATTGAATTATAGTATGGGTATTAATTTTGCACGAATTTGCTTAGAATTTTGGGTGAGATATTGAAGTTTCTGGTAGAGGAGATTTCAATCCAAATTTGGGGACTTGTAGTGACTGGGTAAGTGTTCCTTAGGTAGTCATTAGCATTTTAAATTCTTTAGGTACTTATTGCTACTGTAAATGATGAATTAAAGTAGTAATTCTCTGATGCTATGGTTATAGGAAGATTTTTGTACCATTAGTGGCTGTTACAAATTGCCTATAAGTGAGGTAACCGGGAACTATATTAATTCCATGCATGTATCTATTTTAATTTTATATTTGCTATACATGAATGATTTGAAATGCTAAATGAATTAGTTGGCTATCTATTGTATTATGATTGGACCTTATGAGTCCATGGTGGAGCTGTGGTGCGGCTGCCATCCGTGCATGTACTTCGATCGAGCATTGAGTTATGATCAAACCCCAGATGCACTGAGCCCTAGTGGTGCTCAAGGGGAGTAGGTGCCGTGGACGGGCCCCTCCCGGTGTTAATGGCCTTTAACATGTGAAAGATGATTGCTAGTATGGGATAGTAATTATGATAGCCTAATTGTTTCATTTACTGATATGACTGGTATGTTTTCTTATGCTTATGTGAAATTATGCATATATGTTAATTAAACTAGAAAATATGATAGAATTGCCTTAGTTACTAAGATTTGCATCTCACCCCATTTCATGAGATTAATATTTTAGGTGAAGGTACTTTGGGTAAGGATAAGGGGAAACAAGTGGATGAAAATCCATGAGCTTCAACATATAGGGAGAAGGCTACACTTAGGCTATTTTATTCAGTATAGATGCTAAATTTTATATTCCTTTTTGTATAACATCATCATGTAATCATGTTGCCAAGTGTAGACTCTTATATTTTGATTACCTAGGATGTATTCATTGAGGAGTTAGACCTCATCTTAGCTTGATATCGGATGTATGAACCCATAACACCTGATGTATGAATTTTACTGAATTTATGGTATGGTATACGGTTGGAAATATAATTATGTGATGTATTAGATATTAATACGAACCATTGATGTATGAAACCTCTAACAGAATGTATATCGAATGTTAATTTCCAATAGTGCATGAATTCTTATTGTTATTACTCTATAGACTTGCTAGTATAGGATAGTTGGAGGAGTGTAAATTTACATTTAAGTTTTGAATTGGTAATGTAGAATAGCTGGGTGAATAGGGTAGATAAATACCATTAGAGTCATATAAAATGAGTGGGAGTGGTCCTAGGGTATTCCTAAGATGAGAATTGGAGTGTAGGGGACGAAATTTAGGAGATGTAGTTATAAGAGGGAGTTACGTTGCAGCTAAGAAGGCTTCGCCGCGGCCAAATGAGTGACAGAGGCGAGGGGCGCCGCGGCCTGAGTAATCTTGCCGCGGTGCAAGCAAATAAAACTTTCTTGGAGAGTAATAGCGGTAAGGAATGCCGCGGCTTAAGGAATCTTGCCGCGGTGCAGAGTGGAAAAAAAATTGCCTAAGAGGGTAACAGACTAAAACCTCGCTGTGATGCAACACGTATCGTCGCAACGCTAGTCGAGGGAATAATGTAAGGAGTGTACAGTAGCAAATGTTGCCGGAGGATCGTCGAATTTGGAACAGTAGCTCCAGGAGGCATTTTCGCCGTGGTGCCATGTAGGCTGGTCACGGCGATGATCTAACTCGCCGCAGTGATTTCACGTAGATTACCCAGTGGTTCCCGAGAGTAACTCCACCGCGGCGCGAAATGTCGGGGCTGCAGCTCAGGACCTCTAACTCCTACCTTTAGCCTAGAAACCCCAATTCCTGTAATGGTAATGCTAGGGAATGATATAGAAATACTTGTGAGAGGTTTTTGTATGTTGAAACTGATGAATGGATGAATCACAAACCCCTCATGATAGTATAATTTCTTTTATGTAATTCTCTCCCTTGTAGTTGTTTAATGATGACCCTAACATTAAGGTTCAAATTTCTATATATCTCCATAATACAAATTAATGTAATGACTCTAAACTTTGATCATTAATAATTAATCGTGTATTTAACTATAATTACCATGATTAGAAGATAGGGTTGTCACATGCATGATTTCATATAAGCATCATAAAACATATCAATCATATTAGTAAATGAAACAGTTAGGCTATCATGATTACTATCCCATACTAACAATCATATTTTCACATGTTAAAGGCCAATAACACCGGGAGAGGCCCATCCACAGCACCTACTCCCCATTGAGCACAATCAGGGCTCAGTGCATCTGGGGTCTAATCATAACCTGGTGCCCCATCGAAGCATATGCACGGGTGGCAGCTGCACCACATCTCCACCATGGACTCACAAGGTCCAATCACAATACAATAGATAGCCAACCAATTCATTCAGCATTTCAAATCATTCATGTACAACAAATATGAAATTAAAATAGATATATGCATGGAATTAATATAGTCCCGATTACCTCACTTGTAGATAAGTTGGGAAGCTACAGCAATACCAAAATTCTCCTAAAATCACAACATCAAAAAATGTTCATCTTTATCAGTCCATTACTATCTCATTCATCATTTGTGGTAATAACCCAATGCTCAAAGAATTAAGTTACCAATAATTACTTAAGGGATATCTACCCAATCACCAAGAGCCCTTAATTTCGGATTTTGCCTTCCCTAGACTAGAAATATCAATATATCACTCCAAATCATGGGAAAATTCACACAAAATTAAGGCCCATACTATAAGTCTACTATGGGGGTCTTAAACCAATAGAAAATGCATCAAAATGGAGAGTCTATACTTACCTAATAACACCCTCAGCCTCAACCTACGAAATTTTACTAAGAAAATCCCAAACAACCACATTTTAGATTTTGGTTATAGCGAAAATACTTTAAATAAAAAACTAATCAGGCCAAAATGAAGAGAAAGAGAAGGAGATAAAGTTATACAACTATTACCTTGGCTGAATCTTGCTCTAGAAGTGGGAAATTGTGGATTTCTTGCCCCAAACCCTAGCCTCCCTTCAAACCTCCGAATTTCTCTTTTGTGTTCTTGTGTTCTATAGAATGGGGGTGGCTAGGTTAGTTTAAGTTGGGTTTTAGTTGGGTCAAATGTGGGTCATGGGCTGCTCTAAGTATCCAACTCCAAATGGGCTTCAGATTTAAGTTTTGTTAAGCCAACTTTAATGTGTTGGGCTACAGAAGTTTAATTAGGTTTGGGCCAAGTTTAAAGAACTCCATTGACTTGGGTCTGCACAAGGTTTATTGGGCCATTTATAAGAGCTTATGCAAGTTGGGTCTTGGATCTCTAATTCATTAAATCAAATTGGGCCCTCAATTAGTTCCTAACCTTGGTCTACTTAATTTAATTTGGGCCTTGATGGAGTTTCTATCCTAATTAAATCTCAAACTCATATTAATAATTTATCTCTTCAAAATTTCTATTCACTTAACTTACCCAATTATTCTATATTAATTATTCTTAATTAACCCAAACCCATGATTAATACCTTAATTAATTTTGGGTGTTACAATGATATTCCTAAGTAAAACAATCTCTATACTGTTTTATGAGATCGATCAACTAATTTTATTCCTTTTTCGACAATAAACCACTAATTCTTGTTAACTTGGGTTTGCCATCAGTACCCAAGTTGACATCTACCAAGGGATCTTGAGCCTTAAAGTTAGGAACCTTTCTCTGGATCAAAGACTCAAACTTCTCTTCTAACAATTAGTTTGTTTGTAATTTTGAGTTGTCATCTTGCCGTTGGAGTATGCAAGGGGTTAATTGCTCAATTTTAATCTCAATTGTGAGTAACACTAGCCAATCTATAATGTTTTTAACTATTTCACATTGTTGATTCATAAGTTAATTGCATAAAAGGTTATGGGTTGACCTCACTAACTTGGGTTAGCACCTTAAAACACTAAGAAGCTGTAAAACTCTAAAGATCCTTCTTTGTAATCCCCAAGCAATTTGATGAGATGTAGGGAACAAAATATAACTTTAGCCATCTTTACATTACTATAAAAGAATATTTGTTAGCAAACACAACTTTATCACCTTTTAGAAAATGAGTTGCTAATGCAATGTTAAGGGGATATATTGATTGGAATAGAATCAACCCTTGCCTAGGATTATAGAATAGGTTAGTTTAGCATCCACGACAAAGAATGTTGTATTAGATATTCTAGATCTTACCTTTATGTCAGATACAAGTACTCTTATAGCAGCTATACTTCTTTTATGAAATTAGTCATCTTCATATTGATAACAATCAAATATGCCTTAGTTTTTTCTAATTTTTTCAGCATACTAGTGGGCATGACATTTAGAATAGCTCTTCTATCTACAAATACTCTAGTGACGACCTGCCATGAGCTTTAATGTATAGAGGCTTTAAATGTTTGGGCATAGCCCTTAAAAGTTTCTTAAACTGCATTATGACTGGCTCAGGCATTTTCTCATTTGATAGTGGTACCCATTCTGCTTCTTGGGTAAACACATCTCCTTCTACACCTTTAGATTGTATTGCATCTGCCTAGAAACTACTTGGGATAATGCCAATAATATCAATGTCTACTAAAAATATCCTGTATCATCCTCGTCCAAGAGATCATCATCTTCCAAGCTTACTTTATTTTTAATCAATGGGTCAAACATTGGTTTAGAAGTTTTAGTCTTTTTAGGTGTAACAATGTAGCTTATCTAGGTCTTTATTTAGTTAATGGTGTTTATTCAATAGATAATTACTTGGAAATTTAGATTACATAGCCAGATTATGGGAGAAACTTTTCTTTCCTTAAATTATTTTTGTGTTATAACCTATAAAGTATACTTGAACTCATGATTTTATCATTCAACTTAAAGGTTCATTTAACTCTTAGATATATTTCCTTAGTGACCATACAATAAAATGACATAAAATTCTGAATAAAATCTGGCAGAACTTCCCTTAAAATTTAAGGTGTCCAAGCCATTTTAAAGGCCACATTTACATCCCATATTCCATTATACATATATACATAAATTTTCACATTCTACTTTCTCAATCTACACTTTAGGGCTTAGTTATTAGCTAGCCCATTTAGTGCTTATAAACATCACTTTTGCATCTCAACGTATATAAGCTATAAAGAATTCATTTTGATGCTTTACTTGAAAGTGTACATGCTTACTCTAGCATATCAACTTATAATACAACATTTATAAATTAAATAACTCATTGCCTCATATATATAATGTTTATAATCTTTCAAATAACGAAAATAAAAATAATTATATTCATAGCTATCCTCTTATAGCTTGCGATCATAAGCTCCTTGCTTGCCTTTGCCTTTAGCTCATCTTGTACGTTGCATTGTTTAGTGGGGAAGGTAGATAAAAGAGTGAGATTCTAGGAACAATCTTAGTAGTTACTCATAATTACCAATACACACATGTGACTATCAAGTAGTTACATGTAAGCATACAATATCACACAGCATAACATGAAACCTAATAAACTTAACATATACATACTAGAACATCTTATCATGGCCATAATATCCTTAGCTTAGCTTAGGCTTCCTTTTAGGCTTTGTGGGTGAACTACTACGTCTAAGCCCTTGCCTCTTTACCTTTTAGCCATAAGCCATAAGCTTAATATCATAAACATGTTATCAAAGCAATCAAGACAGGTAATACAAATCAATCTCAATCAATCAAGCTTGAATATAAGGTAAAGGAGAGTAAGTTACCTTAGAGTTGTAACCTCTCTTCTTGTTTCTCCTTGGATCCCACACTTGTAATGGGGTGTGATTACACTCACTTGGCCTAAAAACATGGAAGTGTTATAAACATCACCAATAAGGGCTTACATTAACTTATCTCATGTTTTAAGGTTCTAAAACCATGAAATTAGCCATTTAAAGTGCTCTTAAAGTCTTCTTATCCACACTTCTAAAATGACACTTTTCTAGCTAGCTATTTCATCATCTAAATTACTCATTTTTACTTTATTTATGACCTAAAATAAGTGAAATCCTTTTAAAACCTAACTTATTTATTTAGTCTTTAGCACTATTCATTTTATCATTTTACCTCTGACCAATTTAAAATCCTTTATGCCAACTTAGGCCTCAAGGGGTATCTTGCATCATTCAACTCCTAGACTTCAAATACTCATCATACATGGTCTAAACATCACATTAGGGATCTATTGGAGCCAATTCAAGCTTGTCTAAACAAGCCTAATACCAAATGATCTTACATTGTCCTTTCTTGAACCATAAAAGTTCAACTTTTACAATGTAACTTCTAAATCCATTCCAATGATCCCATTAATATTCTTACATCATTTTAAGACTATTAAACCATTAGAATGAATTAAACAACTTCCTAGGCCCATCAAACTCAACATGGTCAAATGCATAGTGTTAGTGCCCTAACTTGAAAATTTTCAAGATTCACTCGAAACTAAGCCTAGATTTTTATTCCTTACATCATAAAACATCTAAATCCATTGAATGGGAATTGAAAACATGATTAACCCATTCTTCATGCCTTGGTTGAATCATGCCCTAGGTCAGGCTATATTGCATTTTTTCAAGATTCAATGGAAACTAATTGTAGATTTGGAATCCTTACATTTTAAAACCCCTAAATCAATCAAGATTACATAAAGAAAACTTTAGCTCTTTAGTTCTCTCTCTAGGCCAAACCATATAGGGGCTTAGAATAGAAAATTTTTCAAGTGTTTCGCGCGGAAACTTACCTCAATACAGAGTAGTCTTTGCATAGATTAATTTTCACTGTTTGAAATTCTAAAAGAATCACTTCTCATGTGAGGTCAAATCCAATCTTCACTTTTTCATTAAAATAAAACTACCACTTAATAACCTTTAAAAAGTAGATCAAGTTTTCTAATTGGCATAAGGTGAATCAGGGCCATATACTTACTTAAACGGAGCCTTAAATTCTTCCTCTCTTCCCTTAAGGTGCTGCCATGGATGGATTGAAAAAAAAAGCTAGTCTAGGTCATGCAAAAGGAGAAGGAAGAAGAAAGTTTACATAAGAAGCCTCTTTATAATTTTTCAATATGACTATTTTGCCCCTTGGTGTTCATTTGTTTTGTTTAGACTCATTTTTCATGATTTTTAGGATTCAACTGCTCCTTATACAATTTTAAGTGCTCTTTTATATAAAAAAATATTTTTATGGTCTTAATGGCTTACAATAGTGAAAAATGACATTGCTTATGATCACAACACTGTTTGTCACTTTTCGTGTACAAAAATTATTTTAACTAATTTTGACCGTACTTAGAGTTTGTAGGACCTTAAAAACCTAGAAAACTTAATTTGACATTTAACACTCTTTTCCTTAAAATTCTAAAATTTTGCTTAAAATTACACTTATGCCACAAATATGCCACTTTACTATGTTTAGCCACTTTAGTGCCATTTTCCCACCATAAGTGATTTTATAACCCCATTTCTTCATGACCTAATTAATAGTTTACCCTTATTTGACCTTATTTCATTTTACTCTAGGGTCTTCTTTCATTAACATATTAGTTCCAATTCAATTAAAAAGCCAGATGTTACATTAGGTAACTGTACTTCTCCTTTAATAACATTCTTAGCTTCCCTTAACATCTTTAGCATTTGTTTCATCTTCTGAGTAGATCTTTGCCTCTATCTTTGCCTCTTATGAGTATGAGTCAGAATAGCTATCTAGGATGGTTGTTATGCCTTCTTTGCAATGTATTTGTTAAGGAATCATTGCCCTTTTTCTACGTCAGCTATTGGCTTGACCAGTTTCTAGGTTATTGTTGTGGAAACTTATCCTCAAAGTAGACACCCCTTTTTCAATATTGAATTTTGCTACTTGCCTTTTATTTTTTGGGATAGACTTTTCATCCACTCTTAGAGATAGCATCCTGTCAAACACATTGTAGTTCTTCCTTTGTGTAAGATCTTGTAGTTTGTCAAAAATACTTTAGTTTATGAATAACAAACTTTAACTACTTGCCTTTCATCTTTGTTGGATTTTAGTGTTGCATCCTTTATTCTCCATTGTTTCCACATCAATTATTTCCATTTATGTTTTAATGGATAAAAAGGTGAGTTTAATGCTGAAACCATATTAGTAGAGACAGAGGGAAAGTGATTAGTATCGACTGTCATTTTAGTTATGCTTTTATTAGCTAACTTAAACTTGCCATCCTTCAACACCTTTTAGTTTGAATTCTTGAAAACAATATAGTTAACGGTAGCATGGCTATAAGAGTTATGCTACTTGCAATATTTCTTGTTCTTCAACTCCTCAATAGGTGGAATTTTGTGTCTATTAAGCAGCTTGATCTACTTTTCTTTGAGCAAATGATCAAAAATTTAATCAACTTTAGAGATGTCAAGTAAATACTCCTCTTGGCTTTCTTGTTTTATGACTTCCTTCTCCTTTGAGGGGCCTTAAAGCTAGACATGAATATGGCTTCCCTCTCAAAATTTTTGCTCATAAGATGTTAGCTAACTATTATTCCTAGCATGTAGCTGTTACCCTAAGGTCATTAACATAATCTACAATAAATACAATGTGCTGACCTTTTCCTTCTCAATTGCTTCTTCTTTGCTCCATTTCTAAAATGAATTGCTTAATTCAAGTGGCTTTAGTTGTTAACTAAATCAAGTTTGAGCATTCCTAGACTATTAACTTTTCTCTCAATTAAGGATGCATATTACCTATAGCTATAGTGGCATATTCTAGTTTTAGGATCTGCAAATGGCATCTACTCAGTTTTTTGAATCTTCCCAAGAAGTTAGCTCTAGGCTCATCCACTTGTTATTTCAATTTCGTATGATTAGCTTACTGAACTCCAGTTGTGGCCTTAAAACCTGTCATGAAAAAGTCTTTCCATATTTGCCAATTATGTATGAAGTTAGGTGGCAAGGATGAATATAACGTGAAAATAGTGTTAGTTGAAGATAAAGGAAATAACTAAAGTTTATAGTATTCATTTTGATTTGCCTCATCACACTAGGCAATAAATCTACCTATAAGTTCCATAATAGACTTACCGTCTTTGCTTAAATGATGGAGAAATCAAGAGTTTTTAAATCTCTCAACAAGGGTATTATTCTATCAACTCAATCAAGATATGACTTCCTATAAATAGGTATGTGAAGAGGTCTTAACTACACACCAAAGTGCCTTTTTATTATTTTAGCAATCATGTTGGGGTCAATCAACTGAACTTCAGTAGGTTCGGGTTCAACAACTA
This sequence comes from Erythrophleum ivorense, assembly GCA_026724425.1. NCBI lineage: Eukaryota > Viridiplantae > Streptophyta > Magnoliopsida > Fabales > Fabaceae > Erythrophleum > Erythrophleum ivorense. The sequence goes on from JAIUCV010001220.1 coordinate 89,579, forward strand.
CCAATTGATTAAGATTCGGTAGCCAAAATGAAACTAGACCATTCTACCTTGGTTGTGTAAGAGGTTGAATCAACTAATGACCACTTGATTGTTTTGGTAGAATTGGATATAATTGCTGATTAGCTACAGGAGGTCAAAATGGATTCTATAGCTACTTATGAACATCATATTTTGTTTCTGATATTCCCAAAAAAATAAAAAAATACATTAAATTAAAAGCTTTGGATTTTAGGTTTTTTTTGGGTTATAGCTATTTTTTATTTAATTTTGATTTAATTTTCAGTTCATTCAATTTTAATTTGATTTGAGTTGATGAATTAAGCAAAAATTGAAAGCTTAAATAAATTAACCCAAAGAGTCAAGATCTTATCTAACTTTTAAGTCCAATCCAATTCAAGAGAAAGTAGGAGAAAGGCCTAATACTATTCTGAGTCCATTTTGTGATTAAAAAAAAAGAGAAGAAAGAAAGAAAGAAAAAAGAATGAATAAATAAAATACAAAATAATAAAAATGAAAAAAATAATCAAAATGCACATTTTTTTTATAAAAGCCCTATCTCTCCTCTTTTCTGCATTTGATGACAAGAGAGAACAGGGGATGACTAAATTGTAGGAGAGGGAAAATGCCACATGTCATAACCACTAATTTCTATAAATTCTTAGATATTAGAGGAAAGATAACAAAAATGATAAAAAGGGACTAGAGGTCTAATTAAAATGAAAGGAAAAGGCTAAAAGTGGGAAAAGAACAAAATAGAAGAAAATGGGGCTAGTCTAACTAAAAAGCGGGAAAAATAAAGGATTTAGATAATAGGAGAATTAATATGAGAAACATGTATACCTCACCATGGTATGATAAAATAAGGTAGCAAATTAATAAGGTGAAGTCAATTAAGTTAAATCCCTGATGGTATACAACTTAAAGTTACTGGTGGCAGTTTTTTATATTGGACTTTTTCATATTGTTTTAAATTCCTAAAACCTTTAAGAAAATATTTTTAATAAAGAAAAGAGTCTAAAATTTAGTATGAGCAGTCAATTTTTGAAAAGACTAAGAAATGAGTTCAAACAGATGCATTAAAAGTATGGACATGTAACACCCCAAAATTAATTAAGGTATTAATCATAGGTTTGGGTTAATTAAGAATAATTAATATGGAATAATCAAGTAAGTTAAATGAATATAAATTTTGGAGAGATAAATTATTAATATGAGTTTGAGATTTGATTGGGATAGAAACTCTATCTAGGCCCAAATTAATGTAGGAGATCATGATAAGAGGCTAATGGAGGCCCAATGAGTTAGGTGCAGATCCAATCTAATTCAATGTGATAGAGGCCCAAAATCCACCTTTTATAGGCTTTTATAATTGGCCCAACAACCTTTGTGCAGACCCAAATCCTTTGAGCTCTTAAAACTTAGTCTGGCCCAATTAAAATTCTGCAACCCAACACATGAAAGCTGGCCCAACAATGCTTAACTTAGAAGTCCACTTGGTATTGGACCTTTGGGTCAGCCCATGACCCATATTAGATCCAATTTAAAACCCTAAAAACTAACTTAGCCACCCCTATTCTGCAAAACACAAAAGAGAAATTCAAAGGTTTAGATCGAGGCTAGGGTTTGGGGCAAGAAATCCATAATTTCCTACTTCTAGAGCAAGATTCAGCTAAGGTAATAGTTGTATAACTTAATCCCCTTCTCTTTCTCTTCATTTTGGCCTAATTAGTTTTTCATTTGGAGTATTTTCACCATACCCAAAATCTGAAATGTGGTTGTTTGGGATTTTTTTAGTGAAATTTCGTAGGTTGGGGCTGAGAGTGTTATTAGGTAAGTATAAACTCTCCATTTTGATGCATTTTCTACTAGTGTAAAACCCCCATAGTAGACTTATGGTATGGGCCTTTATTTTGTGCGAATTTTCCTATGATTTGGAGTGATATATTGATGTTTCTGGTTTAGGAAAGGCAAAATCCGAAATTTGAGGCTCTTAGTGATTGGGTAGGTACCCCTTAGATTGGTAACTTAATTCTTTGAGCATTAGGTAATTACCACAAATGATGAATGAGATAATAATGGACTGATAAAAATGAACATTTTTCTAATATTGTGATTTTAGGAGGATTTTGGTATTGCTGTAGCTTTCCAACTTGTCTACAAGTGAGGTAACTGAGACTATATTAATTCCATGCATATATCTATTTTAATTTCATATTTGCTATACATGAATGATTTGAAATGCTAAATGAATTGGTTAGCTATCTATTGTATTGTGATTGGACCTTATGAGTCCATGGTGGAGCTGTGGTGCAGCTGCCACCCGTGCATGTGCTTTGATTGGGCACCAAGTTATGATCAAACCCCAGATGCACTGAGCCTTAGTTGTGCTCAATGAGGAGTAGGTACCGTGGACGGGCCTCTCTCAGTGTTATTGGCCTTTAACATGTGGAAATATTATTGCTAGTATGGGATAGTAATCATGATAGCCTAATTGTTTCATTTACTGATATGATTGGTATGCTTTATTATGCTTATATGAAATCATGTATATATGTTGACTAAACTGGTATATATGAATGGAATTTGCCTTGGTTACTGAGATTTGCATCTCACCCCGTTTCATAGTCTAAATATTTCAAGTGAAGGTTCTTCGAGTAAGGATAAGGGCAAGCAAGTGGATGAACATCCATGAGCTGAGGACTGGTGTGGGGAGCTACACTTATCTGAGTGGAATAGAGTAGATGCTAATTTTGTTAACCTTTGTATAGCATCATCATGTATCTGTATTGTCAAGTGTAAGAGTTTGTATTTTGATAACATAGAATGTAACCAATGAGAAATAGGCTTCATATTAGTTATTAATGGATGTATAAGTTTATGACACTTATTATGGCTTGTAAACCTGTGTTTTAATTGACTATTTAAGTGATGGAATCATGATATATATTGATTGTGGAGTTGAGCTAGCGATGCATGAATTATCCAATGAAAACACAATTGAATGACCATTGTGAGAAACTTATAAATTTGCTAATATAAGACCAATGAATAAGTAGGAAAGTCCACCTTTAAATGTGGGGTAGGTAATGATATAATGGCCAGGGCAAATAAGCTAGATAGATGCTAATAGAATCTCATAACAAGTGGGAGAGTGGCCCTAGAGAGCCCTTAGATAAAGAGTAGAAAGTATAAGATAATATTTTTAGAGTTGTAGGATCAGAAGACATTTCGCTGCGGCCAATAGAGGTAAAGTTGCCCAAGGAGAGTACCAGAGAGCAATTCGCCGCAGCGAAAAGTGGAATTAGTCGCGGCAAAATATGAGAGGTTAAATTGGGAGACATCTAGAGGGTAGTGCACCACGGCTAAATGGGAATTGGTTGCGGCAAACTTTTGTGAGGATTTGTTAGACGTTCTAGAGAGGAATTAGCAGCGACGAGAGGGGGAATTGGCGGCGACCAATAGCGAGAGGCGAGCGAGGTAGGTTCCAGGAGGCTTCCTTGCCACGGTGCCATGTAGGTTAGCCACGGTGAAGGTCCAACTTGCCGTAGCGAAATCTGTGAAGATAAAGAGTGAACCCAAAAGCAATTGGCTGTGGTGCAAGGACATTTAGCCACGGCTAATGGTCCCAAACTTTCATTTTAATCTAGAAATCTTAGTTTTTCATATGATAACCTCAAGGGAGGACTTAGAAACATTAGTAGAAGATTCTTGTGAGTTGGAATTAATGGGTAATATAATCAAAGGCTTATCAATGAGTGTTTGTTTCGCTCGTGTACATGAATGCTTTTGTGATTATTTGATTGATGACTCTAATAACATTAAGATTCAAATTTTCCTGCATTTTCTAAATGTAATTAGTCATAATGTCTTGTAATCCCAATTCATAATTATTAATCACGTATTTACCCTTAATTACAATGACTGTAGTTAGGGTCATCACAGGACGTGATGGTCATTTTTTTAAATGTTATAAAACTCTAGATTTTTTTATTTAAGGTCACATCCTTCTTCTTCATCTTTCATAACCAACTTTTGGCATCCAAATTTAGCAACCATGGTGGTGTGAAGAAGGGAGGAGAGAGAAAGGAAAGAAAGGCAAAGTAGGTAAAGGAATATGCCAAATTTTACTATGATGTAATTATGAAACTTCTTTTACTCTTTATGCTCTTTCCCATGGTGGGTTTGGTTTTTAGAAAAAGTGAAAATTGTGACTATTGCCTTTGAGTAAAAGTGCTTGCTTAAGGAAACCAATTTCACATCAAGTGAGCTTCAAGATAAGGATATTTTGCTATGAAAAAACTTTTATTCCTTAGGATTCAATCCCTCCATAGGTTTGACTAAGAGAGAGAGAAGGAAGAAGGCATGGACTTGATAAAAACTTGAAGAAATTAAGGGTTTAAAAGAGTAAGGATTAAGAATATATAAAGAAATGTACCTAGAAAGCCATAGAATGCAAGATATCTTCACCTAGGGTTTTAGATGAGTAATGAATATTTCAACACTCTCAGAAGATGATATGAACTTTATAATACCATAATTGAACTAAAAATGAATCATGGATATCTTAAAGATTTCAAATTTCCTATTAAACAAACAAAATTTCATGGTAAGGGCTTTAGGGTGATGTCTTAGCCAAGAAGGGGAAAGAGTACCTAGGGAATTTTTTGATTTAAACTAATGATTTAAAAGGCTTAAGTGAGTAATATAAAGATTATATGAACTCTTGGTTTGAGAAAAAGAATAAGATTTGATGATGTTGAATGTAAGGTACCATAAAAATCCTAAGTGTACCTTATGAATGGAATTGGTAATATGGCTAAGTTTTAGACATGCTTTAGTTATAAACAGTAAGTAAGAATGCTATAGTTGAATGATCGAACTGCTATGAAGTGTAGCAATTGGGAGAAGGCACCTTGAGGCATTTAAGTAACCTAAATTTATACTTTAATATATATATATATATATGTAGTAATAGAATGAGATAGGATATGCTTGAATTAGTTATTTTGTATCTCAATTTATGTGTTTAGGCCAAACTACCTCAACCACACCCTTATGTGTATGGAATCAAGAAAAACAAAAAGACAGGAAGAGAACAAGTAAACTAGTGCTTGAGCAAGGTTCCTGGCTTATTAGGTAGCTTACTCTTCATTCCTTACATGTATTTAGAGATATTTGAGTTGAGATGAATTATGTGTATTAATTGGTTTTTAAGTTTCTTGAGTTTATGCTTGAATTGGCTTTCCTAACATGAGTTATATGCATGTATGAGTTATGTTTTTAGCTCTTAGTAAGAATGGTAGGAAATTGAGTACAATAGCTCTTCCCTATGCAAAAGATGAACCTAGCTAATATATTTTATGCCATGACTAGATAAGTTCAAAATGTTTTATGCTAATTAAAATTTTTATGTGTTTTATGTATACATAACCTTGCATGCTTGCATTTCATTTTATAATTGTCTATAGTATGCATTAGATTGGTTGAGTATTATTGCTGAAATTCTCCCTAAAATCTCACTTCTTGTATCTAACTAATCATGCTAGGTGAACCTAGTAAGGAGAAAGACAAAGGGAAAGAAATAAGAGCTTAAAGAAAATTGTAGCTAGGATTCATCATTTTTATATATATTATTTTGATATGTATTATGATGAAATGTAATAGCAACTTATGCAAAAGCATAACATCACAAATGTATGACTATTTGATATATATACATGTCACAGGAACATGATTTAGTGTATGAAGTTCCCTTGAGCTTATATGCAAATCCTCAAGTGAAAATGTAACATCCTGAAAATGAAAGAAAATGTGAAAAATGTAACGTATGATTTCTCCATCAACGAACGAAATTCATCAGATATAAAAGGAAGTCTCCCGAAATAAATTAGTTAAGATCCCAAAAAAATTAGGAAGCATTCTAGACTCCTAAAAATGATAATCCCAAGCTCAAACGAAAAGAAAAATAGAACTAGAATGAAAAAATAATTTCTTACAGAAAACTTACGAAATGTAATGGCATTTTTGTAATTTTGAGCAAAATTTGGAATTCACACAGGAGGGATTTTTAAATGAAAGTTTTGAATTCTTTAGGGTTCTCAGAGGCCCTGAAAACCATGGAAAGCCCTAGGATAGTTAAAACCCCTCCGGTGGATGTTTTCTAACATCGGTTGACTCGAACTTTGACTAATTCGTTCAAGAAAGTTTTAGCTCTTATTTGAGTGATTCCAAAGGCATTTTACTAAATTGGGAACCTAAATTTCATAATGGAAAGACAATTTGCAAAAAAGAGCTAAAACAAATTAGAAACAAAAATGCCAAAAACGAAGGATAAAATTAGAATTTTTAAGAAAATGGAAGCTTCTTGAACACTTTTTAAGTTTCTTATTTCTTCTCCCCTTCACTTGCACGACCCATTCTGCCCAAAAACTAGAGAAAACACCAACTCTCTTAGGCGCACCATGGAGGAGAAGAAAGGAGGAGAAAAAGTAAGGAAAAGGTAAGAAATTTCATAGATTTTCATGCTCCTTCTTCTTCCAAACTTGTTCCTCTCCTCTTGAGCTTTCTTCCTTTGATTATAATCAAGTTTATAAATCTATTTTAAGGGAGATATTAAAGGGAAATTTTGAATTTGAAGAGAGAAGCTTAAAGAAGACAAGATTCAAGTGAGAAAAAGCAAGAAAACAAGGTAATTTCTTCTTCCATGGTTGTTATCCCTTTTCTCATCTTCCTCCATGATTTCGCCCCACTTAAGAAACCCTAGGAGGACTTGGTTTTTAGGTAGAACCAAAGGTGATTCTTAGGAAAAAAAGGTGTGGAGATTAAGAATATGCAAAGAGAATTAATAAAAAATCATGAAAATTCAAGATACAAATTCTAGGGTTTCAAGTATTCCTTCCAAAATTTGATTTGATTTCTTAATTTCTATGCCTAAATAAGGGTTTGAATGAGCTCCTAAGATTCCTAGAAGTCTCCCCATGTGCTTGCTCCATCAAGAAAACAAAGCAAAGTCCATGAACCCTACAATCAAGTATAGTCTCGGCCTAAGGGTGTTGGAGTACCTAGGGATAGTTTTAATTTGTTCCAAACCCATTTTTAAGTCATATATGATGAATGAATAAGAGGGGAAGCCTTGGGAAAAATTTAGAAATCATAGAAAGTGAGATGGTGCTTTATGTTCTATAATATGACCTAACGAAGCAACATGTAGTTAGGCTCTTTATTTTGATTGTGTGATGACTCCAAGAGGCTTAAAAGGAGTCAAGAATCATATTTGAAAGGAAAGAATGGAGCCTAGAATTTATTTGATGAGTGTTGCTTCATTAGGTGCTTTCTTGGAAACATAAAGGGGTCAATGAGTCAAGCTAGAGTTTAAGCAAGTTGTGTGGCCTTAGATTAACTTTATAAACCTAATTGGCATCCATAAAATGTGTTTAGGCTAAGAGAGGTGATCTCCACCTCCTTGGGTATGTGAGGTCAAGGGAGAGGATTCAAGACTTAAGGAAAAAGTGTGCAAAATGCAAGCAAGGTAGCTCTCTCCACCTTTTCTCATGCATGATTGTTTACTTTACTTGTCTTTGAATGTGTGTATGTGAATTTCAAGCCATGAAAAATATTCTAACATGAGCTTTTACTCCATGGTACCATGATGATGCATTATGTTTTCCAAATAATGTTTATGATGCTTGCTTTGGTTTGCTTGAGTGTGGTGAGGCCAAGAACCCTTAAGATTAGTTGAGATAAAATAAAGAGTCTTCCAAAAGTGAGGTTGACTCCCAAGAGCATGGTTGAGTCCAAGAACCTCTTAAAGAATGGGTGAGGCAAGTTTAATATCCACAAGTAATTGGATGAGGCCAATCCACTTGCTCAACAAACCTTTGTATGCTATATATGACTTACTCAAGTGTTGAAATTGCTTCTCGAATGATTACACATGCCCATATGCCATACATGAATTTGTAAGACTTGTTTTGCTTCTTTTATGTATGATTCAATGGGAGATGAGCTATTGGGATTGTTTGAATCTCATCCCCTCCTCTCCAATGTTCTAATATGCTAGGTGGACCAAGAGAGCAAGGTAATGGAAGCCAACCACCTTAAAGATGAGAGCATGACATCAAAGTGTCTTGAAATTGCTACTTTAAGGCCTTATAGATAGCAATTGATGAAATCCCTAGTCGTATATGACCTATGATGTTATGAGCATGTATAATGATGTTAATGTATTGTGTATAAATGAGAGCTAGGGTTATATGTATGGAAATACTCATTTTGGCCATGTAATGGCAATTTTGCATTATAGAATTTCATGTATTAATGGAAGTGGAATAGCCAAAATGAGATGCATGAGATTTGAGATCATTTGAGCTATTCACACAAGTCCTAATTATGCTTTTAGACTTGCCCAAGAGGTGCCAAACCCAAGGAAAGCTATTTGGACATTTTGATATCCTAAATGGAGCCAAAATTGACCATAATAGAACCCTATATCACATTTTGTCCAAAATAGCTCTTCTTGATTTGACATTTGGCATGCAATTAGAGCTTGTTGAAAATTTTTGAGAAGCTAAAAAACATAATTTTTGGAGGTCTAGAGAATATTTGACGAATTTTCAAATTTGGCAAAAATTTTAGTTTTGGTCTGATGTACTATTCACTTGGTTCGAAAATGAAATCGTCACACAGGGCTCACATGATGTCCAATTGTCCCAAAATTTTATATGGATAAGCTATACATTCCCAATGACTTGTGCCAACTAGAGGAATTTCATTTGGAGGTCTAGAGAGGGAGATATGAATTTTCAAAGATTCTGTCTAGTACTAGGTGCTCCAACTAACCTCAGGTACTATTTGATTAGGTTTCAAGGTCTGGGCATGCCTGAAATGGTCCATAGTTATTTTTTTCCTCTAGCTAACATCCATAGCTTTCCATATTGGTATCATTTGCATGAATTGGAATTTTTTGGAATTAATTGGGCATTTTTAAAGTTTGCATAGAATTTTGTGACAGCACCAATGGACAGCCAGACCTCTAGACTATTTTGAATGTCAAACATCCTTTGTGATGAATGTTAATGTTTGGAAATATTTTTAACATGAAGTACACATTGTAGCTTTCCAAAATGGCCAAGAATGTAGGAGTTTGATTTTTCTAGAATTAGTTATGATTTTCCAAAGTTTGTGACAGAAATAAGCAATGGCTGAAAATGTATATATGTATTTTATGCTTCCCTTTGGTTTCCACAAGTTGTAGGCCACTTTTAGTGATGGAAATGAGTTGTATCCATGTAATTAAATATGAGAATGTGATACATGAGTCCATACGGCCCACGAAACTCTGAAGAAAAATTTTATACGCGACGCAATGCTAAGAAATGCATTATTTTAATGCCATATTTCTTACACTCTTATGGATTGCATGATATGAGACATGGAAGTAGTATGAAATAAGCTAGAAATATATTATGTTACAGAAAAGGTGATATTGAGATGTAAGACAACTTTCATACGTGGAACCATTTATAGATGATATATATAGGGGTTGAAAGTTGCTCATGGCTAGAGATGGCATATTAGAACTCAATTGAACCATTTTGGAACAAAATATTTGTCCAAATGAGCCATAAAATGCATCCTTACCCTTAACTACCTTAATGAATGAATTTAAGGCTAAACTTTGGTGAGTATTTAGAGAACTTTTAAAGCTTTTTATAGAGCTAAAGTTTGTATTTTTAGAGCTCTATAAAATATTTGAAGAATTTTCAAATTTGTCCCTAAAAAATTGTTATGGTCCTAATACTATTCATACTAAATCATATGTGCCATAGGCAATTATGTCAGAAGAGAATGACAAAAGTGTTCAACAAAAACCTTCATATCAAAGAATATAAAGCTAAAGATGTAGTTCTTAAAAAGATTTTATCAAACCATGATGATTTTCAAGGTAAATGGGCTTCTACTTATATAGGGCCTTACGTTATTAAGCACACTTTCTAAGAAAGTGTGCTTAGTCTTACGGATATGGAAGGTCATGAATTGGCTAAACCCTTTAATTCTAATACTGTCAAAAATTATTTTACATAAAAAGCTTGAGTAACATCTGGTATTTTAACTAATTGGAACTAATATGTTAATGAAAGATGACCCTAAAGTAAAATAAATTATGGTTAGATACAGATAGAATATTGAAATACCATAATTCATTAACCCCTTTAGACTAGTGCTCATGCTTAATCTCATACAAGTTTAAAGAAAAGGAATAAAAAAATGGTATTTTCTTGCGTTGCGTAGTATTTTAAAAACTCATATTTCACTCCGTGGACCCCATGGACTCCCTAATATCATCCCTTACTCATATTCCATCTAAACATGTCATAACCATTGCAAAACATTCCATACATTTCGATTTAGGAGCCACACATTAGAAAAAAATGGAGTTTTGCCTAGGGTCTAGAATTCAGGTTTCTATTACCAACTTTGAAAAATCATAATTAATTCTAGAAAAATCAAAATCAAGCAAATGATAGCTTTCTAGAAAGATTTGGATGTCAAATACAAATTAAAAATCATTCCAGGCCATGAAAAACTAGATGGACCATGATTGGCAATAAAAAGGAACCAAACGTCTGGCTGCCCAGGTTTGCTATCATAGGTTACTGATGTAAACTTCAAAAATTCATAACTAATTCTAGAAAAATCAAAACCCATAACTTAAGACCAAAACATAAGCATGTAGGCCCTAAAAACTAATGGAACAGTGATAGAGGTCTGGTTGTATCCTTGATACTAATATGGAACTTCAAAAATTCGTTTCTCTCTCAATATGAATACAAATGAGGTGTTATCAAGTGCTATAAAAATATTATCATGTCTAATTTATGTTTGTAAAATTTCATAGCCATTGGACACCATTTGTCTCACAGATGATGTAGGCAAAGAATCTGACCAAATGAACAGTACATCCTACCATTCAACATTTTTCTCCTAATTTTGAAAAATTATAATAAATTCTATGGAGCTTCAATTTGCATGCTCTTTAGCTCTACAAAAAGCTCTAGATGAGACCTATATGAAGCCAAATTTTATGGAAAAAATTGCTCATTTAGTCACTTGTGACATAGGGTTCCAAAATGGCAATTTTAAGCATCCATAAGGGTCAAATGGGAACCATTCTTGCTTCTAGTTTATTCAAGGCCACTTGGATACATGGGAAAGCTTACAAATAATCCCCTAAACTTGCCCAAGAGGTCCAAATACCCATACATCCCAAAATCACTATCCCCCTTGCTCACATGCACAAGATCTTACAAACTCATTCATGCATCTCAATGTCAAAAACATTCAATCTCATTCATATGCTTCCAATTCCCATACATACATCATATATCCTTATATTTACATATGTTCAAGTGACTATACATCATATACAATATGAGTTCACATCATTTAACAACAAAGTAGTTACAAAAGGATCATTTAACATATTCTTTTGTAAATCTTTCATCTTCAAGTGTGGTGGCTTCCATCTCTTTCCTCACTTAGTCTACCTAGACATAATTAGGCAATGGAGAGGAAAGAGTGAGATTCTAGACATCCCAATAGCTCTTAACCCTTTCAATCATACATAAAAGCCCTGATTTTAAGTCCAAGAATGCATGCATGAACCTTTAGCTACTAGTGATCATATATACAACCATTTCCATGTTCAAGAAACTCATACATATTACATATTGGCTTTCAAGAGCATTAGTTTAACCTCACCCCCTTTCTTTAGGACTTTTGGACTTGTCTTACCCATTTTCAAGAGACTTTTGACTAAGCCTCACTCTTCTTGAGACTTTTGGCTTTGTCTCACCCAATCTTAAGGATTTTTGGCTCATCTTCACCTTTGCTAAGGGCTTTTAGCTTCACCAAATTCATTCAAGCCAACTAATATTCATAAAACACATATTATGCACATAATGATACCATGGCATGTAGAAAATCACTAGAAACATTTCTTATGGAAAAATCATACATACACACATCCAAAAACAAGAAAATAGCTAAGCATGCATGAGAGAAAGGTTAGAGAGTTACCTTGAATGCAAACACATACACTTTTGCTTGATTTCTCTTCTCTTCCTTTGGATACACCCTTGCAAGTGGGTGGAGTAGGATTTCTTTGGCCTAAACATATTAAAAAGGATCCAATTACACTCTTGAAACAAACTCTAGCACCACACACACTCTAAAAAAGCTTAGTTTCTTATTTGGTTTAATTATGGTTCCATAAAGCATCTAATAAAGCAACCTTAAGAATTCATGATCTTGTCTCCATTCTCTCTTTTCATCTATGACTCTTGACTTCATTTAGACTCCTTAGAGCCATCACACAATCATTTTAAGGAGTCTAGTTATATATTACTTCTTTAAGTCACATTATGGAACCTACACCTCCATCTCACATCCTAGGCTTTCTAATTTTTTTCCAAGGCTTCCTCTCATATTCTGCCATCATATTTGATGCAAATCTATGCTTAGAAAAATTTAAAACATTCCCTAAGTGATACTTCCACTCTAGGTCGAAACAATGCTCCTTTTTGGTACCCATGGACTTGTTTTGTTTCTTTGATGGGAGATGCATGTGGGAGGCTTCCTTGATGTCTTAGGAACTCATACAAACTCTCATATGAGTTAGGAAATTCTTGAATCAACCCAAATTTTACAATACACCCATGAATCCCTAGCTTTCCTATCTTGCATTTCACTTGCTTCTCTTCAAGTTTCTTTGCATTTCTTAGGTTCCTATAGCCTAAACCTTAGGTTTCTCACTTGCTTTTGGTCAAAAATTTCTCCCCCTACAAGCTTTCCTTTGGCCGAACCAACACACACAAGGAGGAAGGAAGAAGAAGCAAAGATGCATAGATATTTACCCTAAGTTCCTTGCTTCTTCAAGAGCTTCTTTCTTTGCTTTAGTCTACTCTTTCAAGGACTAACCATCTCCCTCTGAATCAAGGCCAAAATAGTCCTATGTTACCATCCAAAACTATGGAAAGGAAGGTGGGAAGGAGGGGAAGAGAGTTGCTAAGGAGAGAACTAGGAAAAGTCTTAAATTTCATACCTTTTCTCCTTGTTCTTCCTTCCTCTTCTCTTCCTCCTTTAGTGCATCTCACTCCTTAGCCTCTTCCTTTGGTTTATACAGAACAAAAATTGTTCTTAAAAATGGGATAGTCTTAAAATTGTTCTTAAAAATGCCACTTTTTCCTCTAGTCTTGGCTCTTTCATTTTAGGTTCATTTTAACTCTTTTTTTAGAACCGTCTTTTCCATCATGAAATTTAAGTCCTCTATTTTATAAAATAACTTTGAAATTACTCAATTTGAATTTAAAATCTTCCCAAATGAAGAGGTCAAAGTTTGGGTCAACCAACGTTTAAAACCATACATTGGAGGGGTTTTAACTGTCTCAAGGCTTCCTATAATTTTTAGGGTCTCTGAGAACCCCGGAAAACTTAATTGTTCATTTAAAAAACCCTTTTGTAAGTTTTCCAAAAGTTACCCATATTTACAAAAATGCCATTATACTTTCGGCAATTTTATTGAACTACCCTGGCTTAGGTTTTTGGGCATCTTAGACCTTAGATCCTCATTTTCTATTATTTAAAATTTTATTCTAATTTTATTCAACCTCAAATCTCTCATTTCAGAGGACTTATTTTTTAAACTAACTCATTTCGGTGGTTTTACAAAAAACTGGATGTTACAAATATTAGTTAAGATATAAAAAAATAGGATTATGAAATCACTTATGGTGCAAAAACAATGCTAAAATGGCTAAATGGAGTAAAGTTTCATATCATTAGTGTGATTGTAGTTTTGAGCAAAATTTTAAAAACTCAAGTAAAAGAGTGTTAAATGCTAAAATTAAGATTACTAGAGTTTTTAGGGATCTTGAAAACTATAGGAATGATCAAAACTGGTTATAACCTTTTCTATGTGTAAAAAATAATAAATAATTCTATGACCATAAGTAGTGTTATTTTTCACTATTTTAATCCATTAAGACCCCAAGAATAATATTTTTATGTAAAAGAGCAATCAGAATTGTGTGAGGAGCAATCAGATCCTAAAAACCATGAAAAATGAGCTCGAATAGAGAGAATAAACACCCAAGCGCAAAATGGTCACATTGAAAAATTATAAAGAGTCTTTTTAAGTAAGCTCTCTTCTTCCTCCTCCTTCTGCATGACCTAGACCAGCTTTTTTCTAGTTCATCCATGGTAGCACTTGAAGGGAAGAGAGAGGAAGACTTTAAGGCACCGTTTAGGTAAGTAAACAATCCCATTTCACCTGACGCCAATTATAAAACTTGATATACTTTTTGTGGGCTATCTAATGGGGTACTTATTTTCATGAAAAGGTGAAGTTTAGATCTAATCTAGAGAGAGAAAAGGCTTCTTTCAAGAAACCAATCGGAGCAAAAAAAAATCTATGCAGAGAAAGCTTTAAAATAAGGTAAGATTCAAGCCATGAATCTTGAAATTTCTTGGTGCCCTAAGGCCCTATAATTTCGGCCACCATGGAAAGAAAAATGAAAATGATGTTTCCTTGTGAGCTTATGGGGTTTAGAAGGTTGTAGAACATGAATTTCACACTAAAGTGGCTTAATTCTAGCTTGACTCATCAAAAACACCAAGAAAAAACACATAAGAAGGGAAAATGGAAAGTGAAATGGTCACTTTGAGTTATGGGACAAATTCTAAGCAATGAACTAGTTTACTAAGTTAGTTGAAAGGAATTTTGCTCATAACAAGAAATTCCTTAAATCAGGATGTTGAGTTGCTTAAATCAAAACCATTTGAGCAGTGAAATGTAAGTCTACATTGGAGGGCTTAGAGATTGAATTTTGAGCTAAAATTTAATATGCATTTAGAGGACATCCAAATGTTTCATAGGAGACATAGTTTGTAATTTTTGAATCAATACAAAATATTTTATGAATTTCCAAGTTGCCCAAGAAAATCTACCATGTATTAGTTTTGGTCTCTGGACAATCCTGAATTTTGACTATTTTTAGGGGCCAAATGATTTGGTTCAAACCTAAACTTTTTATGGTATCTAGAGAACATCAAGATATTTCCAAAAAGTTTTAATTTGCCCAATTTAGACACTACTAGCCAAAGTTATAAATATTCAAAATTAGCCAAGAAAAGCTATCATAACAACAATTTTTGCACTATTTTAGATTTGATCTTTGAAGAATTTTAAGGGCCAAATGAAATCTTTTAGTTCTAAAATTTTGATAGTAAAAAATAAATGTACAAAGTTTTCTAACAAATGAAAGTTTGCTAAATTTGAAGATCTCTAACTCAAGTTATGATTTTCTAAAATTTAGGACTAAAATGACTAAAATGTGCTTAAATGGCCTTTAATATATGCTATGTGCCATGTATAGATAATTTGAACTTGGTTGTGCTTTAGTTAATTAGTACCATTTCCGATTTTAATGTTTTAGGCAAATTATGATAAAATGAGTAGCCTTCGGATGTGGAGATCAAGAGGCATCCTCTTAAGCATGGGAAAAAAAAAGGGAGGAGCAAGTGAGGAGATAAGTTAAGTAAGTGAAGGTTGGCATTGGGTTAAGCATCTACCAGGTAGCTTACTCTTACTTACCATTTATGCATGTTGGCTTATTTGGGCTTGATGTGTATTGTGTGCATTGGTTGCTTTAATAACATGATCTATAATGTGTTAAAGTAGCTTTTAAGCTATGTATTATGAGTTATGTTTATGGCTTGTGGCTAATAGGTAAGGGGCAGAAGATTGAATGCAATAGTTCGCCCAAGGCCTAATAGAAAAAGCCTAAGCCAAGCTAGAGTATCATGACCATGAGAGAGAAAGTATGAGTCCAAGTATGATATGATAGTTTTAATACTTGAAATATTTGACCTTACATTATCTTGCTTGACTGTCACATGTATGTATTGGTAGTTAAGTGTAGCTATTGAGATTCTCCCTAAAATCTCACCCTTCTATTCCCACTAACCTATGCCAAGTATGAAAAAGTTTAGTGCTAGAGACAACAAGGACACATGCTAAGGCCAAAGACTGCATCAAGTATAATTAAACTTATGTGTAGTTAATAGAATTACAAATGATTTGTAAAGTATGTATATATGAATGCTAAGTGTTATTTTATTCAACGACCTATAATCAATAATGCTAGTTAAGTTTTATGTCTCTTCAATTTTTACATGTGATTTAAAGAGCTATATAGTTTTAGTAGTTATGATATATTTGAGTATGAATATGTGAAGTTGCATGGCTTATATGCATTGAGATAGGCTAGTTGATAACTGAGCCCTAAATTGCTGAGTTAGATAGTTGAAGTAAGGATATAGATGTGTATGTTAAGAACTAAGAATTTAGACTGTATTTGTGACCGTTACATGGCCTGGATTGTTAAGATTTTAAGGGGAAACTTTGTGAGATTTTTCTCAAAAATTTATGAAGTTATAGTAATCACTAATATATTCGTTAATTGGTAAAGGTCATTGCCAATAATGAGAGGAATAAGTTCTAATGTGAATAATACATCATGGATGAGACGTATTAGATATGGAAACATAATAGAAAGCTTTTAGTCAATTTTAGATTCTTATCTACATGTATAAGTAATTCAAACTCATAAATGACATGCTTTATTTGGAATATTTATCAGTGAGGATTATTCTTTTAATAATTTCTCATTTGTTTTAAAGATATTTCATTTTCATTCATGCCATGACTACTACATTTATGCTTTACATAAATATAAATTAATAATTAAGGAACAACATTTATCACAATGTTTACTTGATATAGTGTGTTTAATGCTTTCTCTAGATTATTTAACCCTTGAAAGCTTATAATCATTGTTTAGGAGATAGGTTGAAAAGGAATACTAGAAATGGATGGCTGGTTGCTAATATCATTTTAAATTTTGCTGCTATAACATGTAGGAGTGATGATTGTGTCACGCAATCTCAAATAAAACTAGGTTGAAAAAAGACTTGTAGATAATGGTGCAACCTACGTTATTTCCCAAGGACTTTTTTGCCTCTAATTATTTGTGAAAGAGTATTCCAAGTATCAATAAATGAAAATTATTTAGGGGATTTTGAATTATTGGAATTTAATTGAATTAAATGAAAAATAACAAGAGCTAAAAGCTTAAGTCTAAGTGAAACTAAAAACTAGGAAAAATATAGTAGCTAGCATTTAGATAGACTCCCTAAAATTCAATTATCTTTGCTCCCTTTCTAATGTACCAAAATTGGATTTAAACTCTTGCTCATTAGTGTATTCTCCATAAGAACTCTTGAATTACTATCCAAGACTCAATTCACCAATAATTCAAGGACTTTACAACTACAAGAAACCTTAAAAAATTAATCAATTGAGTTAGGAATAAGAACACACTAAAACTAATCCCAAATGCTCATAAAAATCTACTGAACAATTCACTTAAAATGCTAATTAACCAATTAGATTAATGAATTCCTCAAGCACATCAATTGCACGAAAATTTTAGCCACTTAATTTAAGAACCATTATATCAATTGGCCTAAAAACAAGAAGAATTTAATAGCAAATTGTGCAGCCACTAATTCTAGACTTTCCTCAAACATTTAGAGTTCAAAATCAACATCCAAATATCAAATTACAACCAATCCACAATTCAAATTAATCCAGTAAATTCCAACAACTCAATTCCTAAATTAATGAGCTACACTTAGTCAAATTAGTAAAGAAAACAATGCTGAAATTAAAAGATTAAGCAAAGAGAATTTATCCAATTGGGAGAGGCAATTTGAAGCTCAAATCTGCATCAAGGGAGCCCACTCTTCTGCTAGCTACCCAGAGGAAATCAAGCTACCATGGAGAAGATAAATGGAAGACAATGGAGGAGGGAAGAAGCTGAAATCATCAAGCCCTTTTAATCAAATTCTCCTCCCCTTCCTTTCATGTTTTCTGGAGCTCACAACCAACATCTTTTTCCCGTAGTACTTCACGTTCTCTCCCACTGCTTCTCTGTCTTTTCTTCATGTTTTTTTTATTCCACCAACTCCCAGCTCTTTTTTCACGTATTTTTACATCACGTGATCTCTACCTTCTCATCCAAAAACTCGTAGCTTCCTCCTCAATAAGTGAATCATGTGGCTTTTTAACTTATCCACGTCACTTCCCACATTCTGCCCATGTGTGTTCATGCCTTGCATTTCCCACGCCAGCTTCAACTCTTTAGTAATCACGTGCTGAGAGATGGACTAATTGATGAATGATTGCTGCCTATGAGCTTCTATTCCCACGTCATCTTCCACGTCGAACAGAACCATGCATCTGCTCAGCTGGACCATGGATGGATGAGATGATTCCTTCGTAACGTGCTGTCCGAGTGTATTTTTTTAATCTTCCTCACATGTTCTCTCATGTGCTTCATTTAATCCATTTGCTTCTGCTCCTCACGTGCTCTTCCTTCAATTTTGTCCGTAGCAATCCATGTATTTAGATGAAGTATGGATGGATGGATCAATGCGTTATTCACGTGCTGAAGAATGAGATGATGTCCGAGTGTATTCTCTTCTTCTCTCCACACGTGCTTTCCTTGTGAGAAGTATTCAATCATTCTAACGTGTTGCTTCTTCTCCATCTCAACCCACGTCAGCTCCTTCACTTTTGTTTACCACCAAGCTTCATGCAGCTACTACGTTTGAACCCGCGGATTCTTCCTTCTCTCAAAAACATGTAGTAGTTGCTCTCTTGCTTCTGTTCATGTCCCTAGAGCTGCGTTCGAAAACCCAGAGCTCTCCTTCAAACAAACTCATAGCTATATTTGTTGCTCCTTCATTTCCTCTGTTTCTTACTCATTCTCAACTTCAGCTTTTTCTTCTTTTCAAAACATAACTTCCTCTGTTCAACCCATCAACTTGAGAGTCTTCCTTCTCCTATCCATGCATGTAAAACTCGAACCTCCCCACAAGCTTCATTTAATTATTTCTTTCACGAGTTCTATCTGAATGCTGCCTTGCCCGAGTGTTTATAGCATGGCTATTCATGGTGTGATGAGTTGCTGCATTATTCTGAACCCGGACTGCATCTTGGACTCACAACTCAAGCTTCCCACGTGTTTTCCTTCAGCCCATAACTTCTTGAACTTCCATATCAGCTGTGCATGCAGTTGTTGACTTCTTTTACGTGTTGGTTCATTTGATTCTCAGCTTCAAAAGGCACCAAAACCTGTAGCTTTTCTTCCACTATTTCTGCATGTATGTGTTTGAACTTTCATCCAATAAACCCATGGCTGCATCTCTGTTCAGTTGCTGCCCCTACATGCATGGCTCTATTTCCTTCAGCTCAAGCCTCCTAGTGCAGCTGTGCATTAAACCTGTGGCTACATGCTTCATTCCCACGTAATGCTGCCCCTCCTTCTTTAAACCTCACAACCCGTAGCTTCTCTTCAAACCCTTGCTACTATATGTTGCTTCTTGTTCATGTGCTTTGGCTTCTTGCTTCTCACCAAAACAGAACCGTCGAATCTCTCTATCCAGCCCGTGTTCTTCATCTCTGTTTTATCCCACATGGCTGCTTCCATGCTTCCTAGCTTCATCTCCCAGCTCTTGCTAACCCATTCCATGTTAGAATTGCATGGTTGTTCGAAGCCATCTTCTCTCCCTTCTCTTCATTCTCCACGTGCTTCTACTTGCTGCCCATGGTTCTTGGTTCCTTCTCCCCATGTCAACTTCTTAGCCATGCATGAAATCTTTGTCTTGTTTGCATGTTAGTCTGAATTTGAGTGAAGATGGAGGAGAAAGCAACATTTAAGTGATGTGTTAGAGCTGCTGGAAGTGAAGTGGCTGACCCCTCTTTCACCTCTCATGGACCTCCCTAAAAAAAATAAAATAAAATGAAACAAAATAGAATCAATAGCTCATGAAATAAAATAATCATCTAGAAAATAAAATAATTAAAATACTCAAATTATTCAACAAAATTCCAAAAGATAAAAATTTATTTCCTAAACTAAATAACATCCTTTAAAGCTCAAAGTGCATAAATTCAAGAATAAAAAGTCCAGAATTAGTGGTTAAAAATATTAAAAAAATATGTGAACTATCAAGGGGTGACACCTAAAATTACTTGCTCAATAGTAGTTTATTGTTGAAGATGCAGTAGCTTCATTGTATAACGGAAGTAAGGACAAGAATATTAGAGGAGTGATTAGATGGGCATTCCTATAAGAAAAAGTAATGTACTTCCCTTACATAATTGATCATTTTTTGACAAACTAATTTAAAAGGTCAAGCATCTCACGTATATACATACATTGCATAACACTTTGTCATCACAATGTACATGTCATTTGGGATCTTACTCTTATGCTGTGACTCACTGAAAATCCTATTTCAATTTAAAGGCATTTTTATTTTAAGTCAAGGTCCTGCTCTGAGCTATAAGCACCCTTCAAAGCCTTACATGGAATGAGCACCCTTCAAGCTTTGCATATAATAGGTATCATTAAAAGCCCTGCATAGAATAGGCATCCTTCAAAACCTAGCACAAAAGAGGTATTCCTCAAGTCCTGCATAGAGTGGGTACCTTTCAAAGCCTTGCACGGAGTAAGCATCCTTCAAGCCTTACACAGAATAGGCATCTTTCAATTCTTGCATAAAATATGCATCCTTCAAGCCCTATATAGACTAGGTACCTAATAAAAGTCTAGTATCAAGCCCAAGAACCTTCACTTTATCTTTTTTATTTTTTTGCCAAGTCTTACTCAAGCTTAGACATAAAAAAATTTGAAAAAAAAAATAAAAGAAGAAAGAAAAAAAGAATCCATTTAAGTTCTTGCATTTCTAGATAAGTTTGCTTGTTTTGTCTTGTTAATTCATAAGTTTTTACTTCCCAACCAAAATATGTGTTTCCATCTTTTTTTATTCTCAAGTTTAGAACATGAAAAATTACATTTTCAATTTTCTCACTTAAAGAAAAAGCAAAGAGGAGCAACTATTAATATTGCATTTTGTTTGAGTTGCTTAATCTTTTCACTTTCAAGTTGTAAATTGAATCTGTGTTATTTTGTTTGCAATCTAGTTGAGTCTATCGAGGGATCTATGGAGCCTAGCTTAGTTTAATCAAGTCTTTAAGTCTAGCATAGTCCAATCATGTTAAGGTCCACTAGATTAAGGCCAACTAATCCAATAGTGTCAGAGTCTATTGGGTAAAGTCTAGCATAGTCCAAATCAGTCTTTTCATTTTTTGATTTTAAATTGAGTTTATGTCATTCATTTTTAGTTTAGTTAAGTCTAGCAAAGGATTTATGGAGCCCAACTTAGTTTAATCAAGTCTTTAAGTCTAGCATAGTCCAATTGTGTTAAGGTCTGCTAGATTGAGGCCAACCAGTCCAATAGTGTCAAAGTCTAGTATCCTAATAGAAAAAGTATCACTTGAACCCTTCATATGTCATTGAGCATGAGAATGTGCATTTGCAAGGTAA
Source organism: Erythrophleum ivorense (assembly GCA_026724425.1). NCBI lineage: Eukaryota > Viridiplantae > Streptophyta > Magnoliopsida > Fabales > Fabaceae > Erythrophleum > Erythrophleum ivorense. The sequence goes on from JAIUCV010001220.1 coordinate 111,094, forward strand.
TTTGTCTTATGTGGTTGGGTCGAAAAGGATAGTGGGATCGACAGTTAAACAACTACATAATAAGAACATCATTCTAGTAAAAGTGGTATGGATAGGACTAACTCCTGATAGTAACTTGGGAAATGGAGGAAGTACTAAGGAAAGACTATCCAACACTCTTCGAGTAAGGTACATATAATTTTGAGGATAAAATTCTTAAAACGAAAGAAGAATGTAACATTCCAAAATTAATTAAAAGTAATTATGGGGAATTAAGGAATTATTATGAGAAAATTAGAAAAATTATGGAGAATAGGAATTTTAAGGAAAATGATTAATTTGGGGCAATTGGAAATAAATGACTATTGCTTGGCAATCTTAGTGGAAAATAAAATATTGTTATGAATTTGAATTTAATTGGGTTAGAAAATTTAATTTAGGTCTTATAATCAATTTATTTATGCTAAAAACCATTATTACAGATCCAACTCCATTTTTATGTGACCTAACCCAATTAAAACCTATTTAACCTTGGTAAAAAAATGGGCCCAATTGGATCTTGGGCTTTCAGGTCAGCCCATTTCAACCTTAAACCTTAAAAGTTTTGTAGCCACTCTAATATAATGAAGACAAAATCCATTTGTTCTGTAGAAGCAAAGAAAAAATCGTGCATAGAGAGTAAGCCTAGGGTTTTTCAACATTTTGCCACTATTGTATACATTTAGAGGGAGATTTAGCCAAGGTAAATTATATAAAACTTGACCCTCTCATCATCTTCTTCATTTTGGATTGATTGCTTTTTTCGTTTGGAGAATTTTCACCTTCTTCCCAAATCTGAAACTAGTTGTTTTGGTAGTCTCTTGCTTGATTTTTAGAGTTTGGGGGTTAGAAAGACTATTGGTTAATTATCTTCTTTTCATTTTGATGTGTTCTATATTAGAAATTGGCCCCAATGACTAACTTCATATTGGGCTGTGATTTTGTGCAAAAATACCAAGAGTTTGAAGTGGGAAATTGTGATTTTTGGTGTGGAAAGGCTCAAGTCCAAATTTAAAATTCATTGAAGACTAGGTAAGTGATTCTTGAGTAGTTCTTGATGTTAGAAACGAATGAGTAGTTTATTTCTGTAATGGATGATGATTTAAGATTTGGTTTTCGTAATCTAGGACTTTTAGAGGGTTTGCAAATTAATCTTGACTTTTGAACATTTTCAATTAAGTGAGATAATTGAGATTTAATTATAATTCCTTATATATATATATTCATTTTAATTTGATATTTGCTCACATATATGTTTTTCTATGCTAAACGATTAGTTGGTTACTTGATTATTGCTTTGAACCGTGAGTGTGTCCTTGGTAAAACTATGATCATATTGTCATCTATGCATTGTGCTGCAATTGGACACTAAGTTATGATAAGACTCAACGAATGCACTGAGTCATAAGCATCCTCGATGGGGAATTGGTGCTGTGAACAGGCCTTTCCCTATATTTTGGTCATTAACATATATGTGATTGCTAATATAGGATAGTAATCACTGGTAATTCAACTAGTTTATTTGTTGAATATGTTGATGCTATCGATATTTTTTTGTATAATAAGCATTTATGTTGATTAATTTGCATATATGTATGGCATTTCCCTTTAGTCACTAAGATTCACATCTTATCTTGTTTTATGGGCTAATAATTTTAGGTGAAAGTTTCTTGGCTAAAAAAGAAAAAGGAAACAAGTGGATAACCACCCCTAGACTTAGGCCTTGTTGGGGTTTTTATACACTTAGAAGCTTTGATTTTGTATAGATGCTAATTTTGTTTAACTTAACTTGTATAGCATCATGATACATTCATCTTTGCCAAGTGTAGGTATTTTGATACTTTTGTAACTAATGGATTAACCATTTGTAGGTTAGATTTAACTTATATGGAATTTGATGTAATTGCTTGGTGTTGGGAAAACATGAATTGTTATAGATGTATTGGACTTGTTATGTATTTTCAAGGATATGGATAGATCATTAAATGAATGTCTAACTTAAACTCTGAATTGTGAACTTCTACTGTTATATATGTTATATGTGTGTGGATCTGAGGTATACCATAGTCATCTTTTGCAATTGGGGTTGCTTCAGAACTTAAGGGTAAGATCATGTTTAATTAGCAAATTGAAACTTGCTTCAAATAGTTAGGAGATTTGGAGGTGTATTGAGTATTTTGGGTCACGATTTGAGCTTGTAGGAAAATTTTGGCTGTCATAATAGTATTTGTACTGATATAATATGAGTTTGCATTGGTGTGATTGATTTTGGAGTCCGTGGATTACATAAGATCAATTATTTGGAAGTTATATGGATTATAAGCCTTAAAAGCATAGTATTTTAACTCCAAAAGGGTTCTAGGTTGGAATGGGGAGAGTTGTAGGTGAATTGGGACAAGTATCAATGAGTTTAGGACTAGAGAGAAGTTGTGTCATGGCCAAAACTCATTTAGGGGGTTAGCAAAAGCTAATTGTGCTACGATGCAACTTGAGAAAAGTAGAGAGAGTGTTCTAAAGAGTAATCTTGTTGTGACATGACAGACACTCATCGCGGCAAGAAGTGGGCAAGTCCTTTGGAGGCATCCCAGTAGGCACTCTACATGGCACTGCGATGAGACTTAGGAGATTTTGAACAGGGAGGGTCAGGGGAAAACCTTGTTGCTATGTGGGTAGCTTGAATTGCAATGAGGATCAGGAGACTTTGCATTTCTAGTTTCAGAATCGAATTGAGTCATAATATGGAGTGCTTAAGTCACGGCATAAGTATTTCTTGATACTTTTAGAGGTATAATAGCCAACTTGGTTGTGGCGAAGTTCTTCCAAGTCACAACCTAAATCCCAGAACCCCAACTTTGGCTTCTAAATCCTAATTTTCATTATGTTAATGATAAGCTATAACTTATAAATGAATATATAGGGGTTTTGATCTTTTAGATCCATTCAAAAATGAGTTGGAGGTTCTAAATAAGGATTTAAATTCCATATGGGCTTAAGTTTTCTTGCGTATCTAAATAGTGGTTACTAATAAATAAAATATTCAAATTTCCCTGCATTCTCATCTATTAATAAACTAATATTAGCTTTAGACTTTAATTATTGATTATCAATTGTACGATTATGCGTAATTAGTATGATTAGAAGTTAGAATTGTTACACAGTTGGCAGATAGGTTTGTTGCTTCTAAAATTGCTCCCACGTCATCTTGAGTTTCATTAGCCTCTCTAACATTAACCATGCTAGTATCCTCTTCTAGAATCATAGTGCTGAAGATGATTCTCTATTTTGGCTAAATTAATGTAGGAGCTCCCTATATTCAAACTAGAAAAAATTATTTAGTTGTTTAAGCCTACTCTTACAAGTGAGTAGAGTTGCCCGCAAATCAATCCAAGACAGACCAACTTTGTTAGAAAGCTATACAATAATTGGAGTGTACTCAAAGTTAAAACTAGTTAATGTTTGAGCAATCAAATCATTCAAGGGTATGGGACTTCCGGCAAGTGTTAAATTATCTGAGATGCTCTTCATTTTGGCAAAGTATTCTTCCATCTTCATGCTCCCCTCTCTAGTTTGTTGAAGTTCACTTTTAAATAGAGTGACTCGAGATTTGGTGTGGGCTCCAAATAGGCCTTTGGGCTTATATGACTTCATGACGTCAACAAAAGGCTCTAGCTTATCTTGATTGTTGTTATGCTTTAACATTCTAGATCTTGGCAATTGACCAATTGAAGATCCCCTCAATTGAGAGGATTTGAATTGGAGGGATCATTTGTCATTGTCGAACCTTATCTTTCTTGATAGAAAAAGGAGATTCAATTTCAGATTTCCATAAATCTCCATGAGGGGATCTGAATTGGAGGGATCATTTGTCATTGCCGAACCTTCTCTTTACTAATAGAAAAAAGGAGATTCAATTTCAGATTTCCCCAAATCTCCATCATCTGACTATTTTTACTTGATATCAAAAATTATTTTGGACAACCAATTGTTGCATCAACATGCCCAGCAGTTAATAAATCGTTTATTGTTTAACCGTAAAGAAGGGATTGTGTCACCATTTTAAATGGTCAATCAACTGGATTTTCATTTTTAATACGCGACAATGCAGGAGATTGATCCTAGGATCTCATGCAAATTACCCGAACCCCTCCCTAAAACATACCTATTGGTTTGCATCGATCATATTTGTGGAACCTCTCCTTTTCTTCTGATCAATTGTTAAGATTTTATTATTTGATATCATGTCTCCGCGGATAAAAAGCTTCCCTGCTTAATATGACATAAAAACCATCCTAGTGTTCATTCTGAAGTCAAGAATTTGTCCAAAACAATTTAGAAACCACAAGATCATAACACATTTAATAACATTTCATATCTGACTGTAGAGTGTGGACAAATTCAAATTTTATAACACATTGCAAGAATCTTTCTTTTCTCTTAAGAAGCAAAAAATGCCTCCAAAAAAATTAAAAGGTAAAAAATTTACTTTCAAGGAGAAGTGATTTAATTTTTGAAGTGATTTTGTATTGGTGGTGATTATTAAGCAGGAACAAACAAATCAATGTGCCAAAATATAGACAGAAATGCCATCCATTCAACACTTGCACATTTAAATCTTTTTCGTTATTAGTTTCTCTTTTTTGGGCCAAACTTTTTCGTTATTTGTTAACGTTTTTACCAATGTAGGTGATAACTAATAATAAAAAACTACATGGCAAAATGATGTGAAATAGTAGTGTCCAGATGTTACTAAAACACAAATTAATGAGGATGGAGATTTATCAATTCTATTCTAACACCTTCGCAACTTGTCTTATCCTCGTTTTATTTTTTTTTTTAAAGATAAATTCATCCCCTTGCCTCCTTCATGCCATCGCTTGAACATGTATATTTATTGACATATTTAGTCCCACAATAGGTCCAAAGTGTGTTTAAGAACTTAAAGGAAACAACCCACCTACCAAGTTAATTTTTTTTTTAAAATTTGGTTGGGAGTAGAATTGTCACAACACCTTAGCCAACTTGATGAAAAGATCGGTTAGGCTTGCACTGACAATTCAATTCCAAATTCGATTCCGCCTTATCTCTTATTCAAGCGAAGAAAAGATAAACAAAACAAGAACAAAGAATCATTTCGTTGTTTCAATCCTCCCTCTTTCTGATGAAGTGAAATCCTTCCTTGAATTCTAGAAGAGATTTATATCGTTGATCCTTCAGTCCAATATATATATATATATATATATTATCGTTGAACCCAAAAAGCTGCCTAACAGATCTCATGGATATGTTGTTTTAAATGTAGGAAATTCAATAGTGACAATGTATATGGTTCTCCCAGGCTTTCTGCAGAAGTTAAATTGGATTTTAAAAAAATAAAGTCTACTAAAAAATGTGTTAAGTAAATCAGAAGTGAGTTCCATTAAAAAGTGTACGTGTATTTATGAATGACTTAAGACACCATATTTTTTCTAGAGTAGGTCTACATAAAAATCTTTCATAAGCTTGTATTCTGTAGTGCTACAAATCTCCTCTCCAAACTGGAACATTCAACCCTCAACATATGACCCGTTCGTCTTTTGAAGAGGGAAACGAAAATTGATAAAATGAAAAAAAAATGTTAAATAGAACTGATAGTGCGATGTCTAAGCAGAAATCAGCAATCTTCAGTTATTAAACAAGTAACTTGAATGTCAGAGCACTTAAAAATATTCACAAGATTCACAATCCGCAATGTAAATTTTACTCCACTGGCAGGACTGGGGACTTAGGAGTCATACTGCATTACACACGCTTGAAAACGAACATAGGTGGTGTACAACTCAAATTTGATCCAAAACTTCAGCTTCCCAGGCACAAGACGTTGCTTTTATAACTTGACTGCAAAAGGAGTACAAATAACCATTATAATCTACTTTGTGCAATTATCAAGTGAATCGATTTGTAAGAGATAAGTGCCGTTTCTTTCCTCTTTAAAAGGAAGAATGAATCTGCAGGTTCAAGGAATATTGGATTTTTTGTGCTGAAAAGCTATGCCCTACATCTCGTTGAAAGATTTTAATAATAATTAACTAAAACATTAAGTAATGAAGAATGGACATAAACGAAATTAACGAATAAAAAAGATGGATTTTAAGAGAGTTACTCTTACCTGGCATATCAACCTTTCCTGTTACCCGCTTAGTTCAGAAAAGCAATGTATGGCACATGTTGGACTTTGTCATAATCCTCTCCACCACTTCCTAGCCTGCTTTTGAAAGATTTAGGCATCCATCTGATCTCAATCTCCCGAAGACCAGCAACAAACTTCAGTCCATCAGGAACTGTCTTCAACTTGTTACAATCAGATATGCTTAATCGATAAAGATTAGGAAAGGCTTGATTCTCTATTGTCCACTCCTCTAAATTAGGCAGGCCACGAAGTACTAGAAATTTTAGTTGAGGAAACCCATTTTCTGAGCATACCATTTTCTTTCCAATGAACATTTCCCATCCGCTTAAGAATTTCAAGTTAGGAAGTTTCTCTAACGTTACCATTGGGTCTTCCAGTAATCTAGAACCCCACAATGTCAACTTGGCAAGTTGTGGAGGGAACGAACGGATTTCTGGAAGTCTTTCTATCCGCCCTTCTATGTGTAGTTTATGGAGAGAAGGACAGCCTAGCATCAGTTTTTCAAGATCCACTACCTTCTCAGGAAAAGAAAACTTATCTGTCCTTAAGGACAAAGATTGAAGGTAGTCCAACTTGTTATTTGGAGGACTGAAAATTTCACTAAAATCTTGGAAATACCTTGGATCATTTATTACTAATTTTCTGAGCTTGCTCAATTTCAGTAAATACTTTACGTCACATTTGTTGGCTGGGAAATTTACTAGTGTCTGCAAGTTGACCAGATCTTCCAATTGCAGGATGTCAGTTATATTCCCGCACCAATTGGGAAGATATAGATGTCTCAACCGTTTCAACTTCCATATCACATTTGGAATTTGTACAGTTGAATCCCAGGTCACCTTATTGACAGTTTGCAAATTTAGAGTCTGCAAATTCTCCAAATTGCCAAGGGAAGATGGCAATATTTGTAGATAAGTTCTCTTTAGACTCAGAAACTTTAACCATAACAGATTCCCCACTTCTTTTGGCAAGCAATCTCCCTCTTTTCCCTTGATTCCTTCAAGATCTAAAACTCTAAGCAATTTGTAATTCTCAAAGACATTTTTGCTCAACCGCCAGTTCCCCAATCTACATTTCTTTTCGTGGAAATACAGAAGAGATCGAAGGCTTTTATTTGCTTTCTGATCACTTGGAATCAATTGATTGACCTGCTGATCCAGGAAGACAGCAACTCGGCGAACAACGCCTGCTGGCTTTGCATCCAATGTATTAGTTGAAGAAGAATCACTAGTCCCATTTTGTTGCAAGCCACCAATAATGTGGACAAAACCTTCCTGTGTTGCTTTTGACAAACACAAGTCACGCATTAAATCATGAAGTCGGCAGGTTTTAATTCTTCCACTTGACCCCATCTGACCAACTTCAACCATGCACCTGCTAATCAAGTTATTTAGATAGTGTTCTGCAACATGTTCCATGGTCTCATCTCTTTCAATCATATCATGAGATGAAACTACACCTTCTGCTACCCATAACTGAATTAATTTGTTTGTTGGTATCTCAGAGTCTTCAGGGAACTGGCTCAAATAGAGGAAACACGGTTTTAGTTGATATGGCAAGTCATGGTAACTTAGAGCCAACATCTCAGCTAACCTTGACTGTTTTTCGAGTACCTCACCCATTAGTAGGTAAGAAGTTATATATCTATGTACTATTTCCCACTCCCTCAATGTTTCTTTTGTGGCCAAAAGACCTCCAAGCACGATGATGGCCAAAGGCAGACCAGCACATTTTCCAGCCATTTCTCTGCCTAATCTTTCAAAGTCATTGTAAATTCTGAACTCTGCAAATATCAGATAATGGTACTCAAAATAACATAATGCCAGCAGCACTATAGAGCATACATACAGAAATTTTCCCCTTGCAAGTTAGTGCATATAGCAATATTAAGGATTAATGAGGTTTTACATTATTTCATGATTCTTTACTTATACAGAGACTTGCATTAAAATCATAAGAGATTGAATAATCATAATAACCACCAATTATTTATTATTCAAGAGTATCAATTGATCATTTTCTTTCAAGTATCATAATCTCAAATATATTTTATTAGAAGAGGTCATAAGTCATAACCATTAAAACATGACAAATGCAATTTCAGATGCAGACAACAACTTTTCTACAGTCTTGTTCCGTATCCCATAGGCCAGTTAGCCTCCAATGAACCAAACAAAGAAAAAAGGTATCTGACATCATTATTATGGATCTATATCAATTTCAGAGCAATCAACATTTGAGATAATGGTGTTTTATAAATGATTTATGCATGTGTGAAGATTAAACACGTCTTCACCATAATATATTGCTAATAGAGCTAATAGGGATGTTTCTAGGAGCAGTGGGATAATGGCATACTAGCAGTTTAACTTTGCCTATGAGTCCTCTAATCCAACCACTATTTTAATCCATAATCAGTAGAAATTTTGGTACACTTTGTCACCTAAAGAACAAAGTTAATGTTAGAAATAGAAATTCAGCGTTATCAATGTTGATAGTCAACTAAAATTTTCAATGTTACCTATGATATTATTTCAATGGAATCAATTTCAGTGGGCTTTAATATTATTTAAACACCAAAATGGTCAACTTATCATAGATATACATAACTTAGTTTTCTGAATGCACTTTATTATTGTTAATGTGATTAATTAGAATGGAAGATCAATAAAATTTAACAAACTCAGCTTAACTAACCACAACATTTTAAAGGTCTAAATGATGAAATACTGAAACAAAATATGGACTAGTTTAAAAAGGTGAAATAAGCTTACTTATTAAATAATATTTTCAGCTACCTGTATCATCTTTTCTTGGAAAAGCTTTCCTCTGAAACAATGCCCAGCTTTCCTCTTCGTTTAAACACCTTGGTTCATGAAGCAAGCCATCAGGATCCACATGTGATGTTATGTCTTTTCTGCGAGATGTGAATACTATCTTACTGCATGTGCCTTCCGAAGGGAAGGCAGGACAGAGAAGGTCCCATGCCTCGTTGTTCCAAATGTCATCCAGGATTATCAAACATTGTTTCTCTTGCTGGACTTTATACAACTTTTTTGCTAATTCTTCGTCTTTCATGCTCAATATCTCATCCCTCTCCTCTTTGGATGGAGAAATCAATTTAAGTAAAAGTCCTTCCCAAACATCTCTCTTCTTGCATTGTTGAGATATGTATGCCCAAGCAAAACACTCAAAGTGGCGCCTAATGGCATCATGATGATAAACTTTCTTCGCAAGGGTGGTTTTGCCTAGACCACCCATTCCACATACATACACAACTCGACAATTTCTATCTCTGCTCACCAGCCATCCCACTACTCGGTTTATGTCCTCATCTAAGCCAACAATGTACTCTTCAACAATATGAGAATATGACCATCTCAGTTGCCTTTGCCTCTCAAAAGCAAAATCTGACTCTTCTTTGTCTTTTGTTGCATTCAAACCATAAGTTTGCAAGCTCCTTGTGAGGTCAGATAACCGAGAATTAATGGATGTAATCTCAGATCCAACTTGGTGAAGATGTTTGATTCTGTCCAGAGGTTTATGAATTCTGCCATATGCAACCTTGAGGGTATAAATTTCGATCACATCCTCAGCTTTATAAGCTATATTTTTTATCTCTGATACCCAATTCTGTATACTCTCATCTTCATGTTGCTTTTTCTCCGCATCTCTTAGGAAACATTGCATCTGCCTAAGTTCCACTTGCATCTGTTTGACATGATCGCTCACCCCTACTAACAATCTGGCCTCTCCAATTAGCAGGTCACCAAGTCTCTCTGCCGCAAAGGACACAACTGACTCAACCATTTCAATTCTTATGTCTCCTTCTGGTGTCAATAGAGAGTAAATCTGCAGAAAACTTCATGTCAGCTAAATATCAATATGCCTTTTCCTCTTAACAAAATACATGAAGCTCACTTTTACTCATATAGTTTTTAATTTAATTCTCCAACTTCATCAGTTTTAGCTGAACAAACGGTGATGGGATACTTATGGTGCTGTAATCTTTGTATGGCAAAATGATGTGCTTCTTGTGCTGGAACCTTCATGATAGTGATCAGTAGGCTCTAAACCAGATAGTAGTAACACATATTAGAACATTTTTTGAATTTATTGTAACAATAGCATCGTTGTACACTTAATTGGATTCATGAAAATATATTCAAATCCTTAGCAAACTGCAACGCAGAAGAGTTGTCTCAAAAAATGATACATAATGTCACTTCAATTCTCATACACCAATTTTGGCAATCAGAAAAAGACTTCTTCCATGTCTTTCAAAGCAGGCTACAATTGAATTAAAGAGAAAACTAGGTTTGGGGATTGGAATCTTAACCGCAAGGGTTTAACTTCGTGCACCTATAATAGACACGTTCAAAATGCAGGAACGAAGACACATGGAAATTTGACTGATTCCACAATTACAATTCCTACACTTTCCATTTCCAAAATAAATCCCTATACTATCAGATTACCAAAAGCGCTGTACTAAACGGGCATTCAATTACATACTAAAGAATATCATGCATGAATTAGTACACCTAATATCTGTTGCGAGTAAAACCCAGAAGCGAGAAGAAGGAGACCCATCAAACCAGAATTCTAACTTCGATAAAATAAGCCCCATATATTACCAAGTCACCAGTAAAAGAAAACGACTTTGCTGCGGAGACTCTATCATTAGAGCAGCTCGAGATTTGTCTGTATAATAATAAAAAAAAAAATTCAGTGGTGTTAGATCTTTACTTCTCAAGAAGTCGAGTCAATAGCATTGCTTGAAGAAAAATCATCGAAGACATACATAGCAGAAGGAATACAACACCTTTTTCTTTGTGGCCTGAAGGAAAACACCACCTTGAAGATATGGATTTCCCTGGGATTTGTTTGCCAATTAGAGTGGGAAGGAGTGGTGACTGGCCAGGTGACGGCAGCAACGAGTTCCAGTTACGTGGTTGTCCATCAAAGGGGCATTTTGCAGTTAGGGTTCCTTTTGTTTGGCCTTATCGTGCAGTCCGTGTTTAGCCTTAATTTATCTTTGATGTTTTTTGGTGTGGTTCTTTCAAAATTAAAAGCCAAAAGAAAATTACAATTTATTATATGTTAAAGATATTTATTACGTATAATATTAAATCTCAAAATTATTTTAAAGAATTTAAGAATTTTAATTTTTTAGTAGTAGGATAAAAATATTATTTTAGCCAATAAAAATACTTTTCTTTAATTCTATAAATTTGTTTTTAAAGTTACAAGTAATTTGTTCATAAAAAAAAAGTTACAAGTAATTTATGTTATTATTACTAATTAGTTTAACATTTATTATTATTCTATTTTAATATTTTAATATTACTTGATAGTAACTGCATGTAATATAAGATTATGGTAACAAACACAAATCTACTTATAACTTCAGAAAAATTAAGTAATAACAAACTTATATTATAATAAGTACGAACAACATAAAAGTAAGGTTTCCTAATATTATTTTTAGCCTAAAATTAATGTGATACTTTTTTCTTTTTTTTTGAAATGGTGAAATCCCCTAAATTTTGGTGAAACCTTCCACTAATTACTTAAAAAAAAATAAGATATTTAAATTTTTTAAAATAATTTTAAAATGTAAAATATTTTGTAATAGATTCTCCATCTTTTTATCTTGAAGTGTAATTGCGCGGTTTGCCAGACTTGTGAGTTGACAGGACCGGCGGGAAAAGAAATGACATGGTATTTAAGCTCCTTTAATTAATTAATTTATTTTTAAAATTTAAATTTAAATTTTATTTAATATTTTAAAATAATCTTAGAATTAATTTTAGTTCCAGCTCTTGTAACTTTTTTAATATTTAAAAATAATTTTATCATAAATTAAAAATTAAAATAATAAATTAATTAAGGAGCAAAATAATAGTTAAAGCCTAATATTTATTAGCCCCACTTTGATTGAGAAACTCTGAAATGGAAAATCCTCGCACATTGCCTCAGTAGTTTCCGTCATTCGATGCAGGAAGTTCATCGGCCACGGTAGAAGAGCTGTGGCGTCTCATTTCTCCTTCAAAACTTCGGAAGCTGATTTTCTGCATTTCCCGATGTACTTTTGATCTGAAATATTTAGATTAAATTCAGATTATTTTAATTTATTTATTTTTTTAATTTTAATATTTTTAAGATTTTAAAAGATGCAAAATATAAAATGAAAAAAGGAATTAATTTGAACGCAAAACTTCGCCCGAAGCCGAATAATTGGAGAAGCCATTACGCTGCATACAAAGCTTCCATTCATCGGTGGAGAGCCAAATCCCGTCGGTGGCTCAATAAATTCAGAAGCCAAACTCTATTGCTCTGCCAGCATCGCCTCCCCAATCTGGTCTCTCAATACTGTGATGATGTGCATCATTGATCTTTCAGTGGAGATAGTCAGAATAAGGTCAGTGAAAGTATCTCTAACAGTGCCTTTTAAACTTTCGCCTATTTAATTGCCAAGAACAGCCCTTCATTTTTCCTTGAAAAGCTGAGGTATTGAAGATAATTCAGTCTTTGTGGGGAAAGATAGAACATCATTTGTACTCAGTTTTGCATCTAGATAGTTGCGAGCTATTATGTACTTATCTATGCCAATCGTGCGTCTCTTGCAGGCTATTTTGTTTTTCTTACAATATAGTGTGGTTTTGGTTCAATCATAGGCTCTTCAAAAAAATTTCTGACACAACAAAATTTTCTTTTTGTTTTGTTAGAAATTTTTTTTCCCAAATGTTCAAATTTTTGTTTTGTACCCTTCCAAGGAAAATTTCCTTTTTAAAACGAAAATATGGAAAATGTTTTTTTTTTCTTCAGTTAGTTTCTATCAGTTTATTACCGTCCATAAACATGATTATACATACATATATATATATATATATCAAGACATATACAAACATATATATAAATATACGTATCCCCCACCTCTCTCCAAAAAAAACAGTAAATTTTTAGTAGTACTGCATTGAGCACGCAACTAGAAAGAGAAACATTGGGAGTTTCTAATGTTGGTCTCCCACCGGTAGATTCTCTCTTTTTAACAGCACATTATGGATTTACTTTGCTAAATTAAAAGATCCCAACTTCATATATATACACATATATATAAACATGTGTATGTATTACCGTAAAGAAACGAGGGTATTTCTTACAAAAAAGTTTTCATAGAATATATATATTGAGAAATTCTCATAGGGTTTATCCACTTTGTTATAATTTACAAGTTTTTTAAAATTCTCGTAATTCTTTTGTGAAAATTTTTCAAAAAAATTAAAAAAATACTGTAACAAAAATTTTATGGTATAGTGAGAATAAGGCACCAATGATTCTGGTAAAATTTTTTTATGAGAAAAAAATTAATAACTATTTTTTTAATTCTTACCAAAAAAAATACTGCAAAAATGTAGAGAAATAAACCATAAAAATTTAGTTGGTTTGATCACTCTGTTTTTGTAATATTTTGGTCACATGAAGCTTTGTTGTTTAAACCAAACTCTAGCCATTTTCTTCTGAAATTTTGCTACTTTCCTAACCGTGTAGCTGTGCAAGCAATTGGTTTTGCCCCTGGTTCAGTTTTGGGTGGGGTTTTTTATTTTTTTTTAAAAGTCAATGTACTTTTGGTCATTAGTGGGATTGAAATTTGAGGTGAGTTAATTTGTTGCTTCCATATCTCTGTTACTTCGAGTCTACTCTGGAAACTCATGAGTTTGGGGGATTGGCAGCTAGTGTTGACCAAAACCCTCTTCTAAGTTGCTTATGAGCTTTTCATTTCATGGAGACTAGCAAAGGGAAATAATAAAATTTTGGATTACATTCTTTCAAGAAATATTGCTTGGTGTTTAACAAGGGGGATTTTTCTAAGATAAATGGCTAGCTTTGCTTATGAGATTGTGATAGCTCTAATGAGAGGATTTAGCAATGGAGGTAAAGAGATGAGTTTTCTAGTGTACCCTGTTGTAGTTAGATTAAAGGAAGAATTAAAATTGATAATTTGGTAAGTTCAACCACATGATGCCTTAAGGACCTAATTGAGGATTCAATTTGATATGAACGAAGGCTGTTAATTGCAATTCCTAATATGGGCACTTAAGAAATGAGTATAACAATTATTTATTTTATTCTATTTGGTGATGTATTGAGTAAGGAGTATAGTATATGGTTAGCGTGGGGATTGAAAGAAATTCCCAAATAGGGTAAACTAAAGATTAATTTGGGAGACTATGTTTGAACATAAATGCCAACTTTACATGCCACAGTAGATTACCTTATGACAATTACTATAAAATTAAATTAAAAGTCAAGGTTAGAATGATTGAGAAGAAATTTCAAGGGGGGGTTACTGACTAGCAATCATATGGATTTAGCATCAAATGAATAGGTTTGCTATTATTTTTCATAAATTAATATGTATACGGTAATAATATTTTTATTTGGGTATTTAGGAGACTTTGAAGTCAATCTTTTATTCGAGTGTTTGCCCTAAATTTCAAGTTGTTTGATCTTCTGAAGATATGAATTGTGTTTGGGTTTCAATACACACACATATATATATATATATGTATATACGTATATATATGCATGTGTATACATGTATATACATATATGTGTGTATATATATATATAAAATTCATCGTCTTCTTGTATTTTCCTTTGACAGAGCTCTGCATAATTTGTTTAATTCCCCTTTTCCAAACATGGTATATAAAGAATGTGTTATTACATTATTCTCTTCGATTCATTGCTCTCTTTCCCCATGTTTAAATTTCAATGAGTATTTTGAACTAATTCAATAAACTGTATATTTAGCTTAATTCCATTTGTTGAGGTCATTTTGTTATTGTCTAATTTGATTTTGCATTTGTTGACTATTGCCTAGGCTTAGGCTAACTGTTAAATGGTTTATGCTTCTGCATTCTGAGAGGAAATGATATTTTTTCCAAGGTTGTTAATAATTACATCCAAGATGTCTTTAAACTTTAAGGATTCATGTAGGTTTGACTGGGGAGGGGGAGTAAAATAGACATTTCACACACTGAATCATATATTTTAGCTTTTTGGGCACGTGAGGCTGGTTCATGGTTTTTAGTTTCTATATTCCCTTTTGATGTTTACTTTTAAATATAACTAGACGTTTCATTTGTAGTATGTGAATTTACACTTTTACCTGATGCCTCTAGGCTAATTAATTTGCTTTTTATTGTACAAAATAGGCAAATGGATTTGTTTTTGACCACCCAAACGAAGAAGGTTTATCCAACATTTTCAATCTTCACCATGCTCTTCCCCGGGAGCAAATTCCTAATATCAGAGGTTTTTTAGTCATTTTTTTCTTATAAACGTGTAGTTTTTGTTTTTCTTTGAACAAATCTAAAAAGGCTTCTCTATATCATTTCTTTATACAAGTAAATCCCCTTTTTCGCCTTTTGTGATGAAGATTCTTTGATTCCTTTCATTTTAGTGGCAGGATATCTGGTTCAAGTTTGGTGGTCTTTTCTTGTTCTTTTTTCCTTGAAGAATTTCTCATCGAATAAAATTACTTGATCTGGCTTCCAAAACTTCCATGCTCGTTAATTTTCACATAGTAGTCCTAAATCTTTTGTAGAAGTTGCAATCTGTACATAAGTGATCCTTGTTTTCATCTAGTTAGTTTTACATCATGTTAGAAAATACACTTGAAATTTCTTGCAAATCCTGTCTTCTCCATTATTATATTTATGCCTAGTTTGTCTTTTACTACAGTATTTGAACCAAATCAATCTCCAGCCCTCCATTATTATATTATAAAATAATTTTCTTAAAAAAAAACCTCTAATGGTGACTTTTGTTGCCATTAATTTTTTTAAATAAAAAACTTTTAGTAACAACTATTATCTCCACTAAAAACCATTTTTTAATAGTGGTTCTCATAATAAATTACTGTAAAAATTAAAAAAAAATTAAAAACTTTTTTATCTTTTTTATCATGGTAATTTATCATGAGAGTTCACATATTCTTTTTTTATGGTTCTCATAATAAAATATTGTGGGAACCATTGAAAGAAAATTATTATTTTTTGTTCTCATGATAAATTATATGAAACTTCTATAAAAAAGTTACAAATCTCATTACAGCTTTTGAAAAAAAATATTCTCACTGAACTTTTTTGAGATCCTCATAAAAATTTTCTATAAAAACACTTTTCTCATGAGAAAATTTTGTGAGAATTGTGAATTCTTATAATTATTTTTTATTCATGATCCAAATTCTACGAGAATTTTATTATTATTTTGTAATGTATAATATATATATATATATATATTGTTGAATATAGATTTAGAATAGATGTTACTCAGTCAAATGGATAGAACTAAAAGTATGTCCAGACCAAATGACATTATTAGAGGGTACTTGACTTAGTTAAGTCAAAGGATAAATTAAAGAAATAGTTAGATGTTACTAAAATGCTTAGAGACATGAGATATAAAGTGATATGAGCCCAGTATGATTCTTAGTTTAAAGGTGACAATAAAATTTCTTTCATGTCAAAGAAATTCAGAGTAAGCAAGAGTAAAAGAGAGGTAAGATCAGAGAAAGAAATAGATAGCTATGTTTAGCAATTGAAAAAATCATAGCATTTCTTTGGTAAAAGTAGTCTGGAAAAGACTTATCTAAGTAAAAATAACCTAAGATGATATGACAAAGAGGAATTCAAAATGGTATTGAGCAGGACATTGGAGTTAATATAATATGTAAAGCTAAGTAATGAGATGTGCCCAAATTTTGAGGACGAAATTTTTAAAAGTAGAGGAGAATTGTAATGTTTGATATTTTAGCACTAGACTAAATAAAATTGTTAATATTTTTATATTTAAGTTAAATCCCCAGATTAGAGTAAACCAAATGAGAAAAAGGAATAACAGCCCAATTAGAGAAGAGAAATAGGCTAAAAAGTTAAGTTGTAGGCCCAGAAGATGTAACAGTAACGGGTCCAATAGTGTAACAGGAAAAAAAACAAGAGTTTAAATATTTAGTAGTATATTAAGAGAGTAAGATATTTTCTATCATTTTATGACTAAATGAGACAATCAAATTAACCAGAGCTAATAACAGTGGTCAAAACCCTGATTACACATAAACCAAGATAGCTTGTGACACAGGTGTAGTTTGAACTATTTTAAACTATTCTAAGCCACTTTGGACTCAGAAAATGATTATATAAGTATAAAGGACCTAAAATATTCTATGCCTTAAAGTTATCCAAAAAGATTGAGTTTTTAAGGCCAAAAGTAGAGCAAAATGAATACAATGGCAAAATAATAAATTTGACCAAAATGGTAGAGAAAATTAAGGTTTTGTTTTAAATGTAAAATAAATGAAGATAAGGGTAATTCTCATTAGCCTAAGGTAAAAGAGCATGCAGAGTTTACCTAGAGGGCCCCAGTTTGGCCAAGATCCATAAATTATGTAGGAACAAGCAAATAGTGGTAATATTATAAAGTGAAAAAATTAGGGATTTAAACATCATAAGATTTAACACGAAAAACACATATTCCTCATCATAATATTAAATAAGGCTAGTAGATTAATAAGATAAGATTAGTTTGGTTAAATCCCTGGCGGCTTACAAATTAGGATATCCAGTAACAATAGTTTTTACTAGACTTTTTCAAATTGTTTTAAGTCCCTATTGTCATACCTAACTTCATTTAGCTTAATTACACCATTTAAATGCTTGTTACACCATTTAGCTTCATTTAGCACTAAAAACTATGATTGTTACTATACTTTTAGCAACAAATTTTGGTTTGTTTACACATCACTTAGAGCTATAGGGATAAAACTTTGAATTTGTCTTTTCCTTTATTCATATTTATCATAAATAAACTTGTTTTGATCCATTAGATCATAAAACACACATTGGTTGTCTAAGGAATTATATAGCTCGAATTTGCCACTTTTGGCATATTATGCATCAAATTTCAAAAATTCATAACTTGGGTTATGTAACTTTGATTTATGCTAACTCAGTGGTTTCAGAAAGCTTATAATGTAAACATTATGCCTCTAAAATTTCATGAGCAACTGAATTCGTTCGGCCCCTCAAAAATATGAAAAATGGAAAATAGTGCAGTATGAATAGTGATAGGATCATTCTACATTTTTTTTAATTTTAAAAATTCATTAAATATTTTATAGAGTTTCAAAAATTTTCATTTTTAGCTTGTTAAAAAGCTCTATAAATCTTCTAATTGCATGCTAAATTTCAGCCCCAAATTAGGGTATTTGGACTTTCAAAGGTAGAGGTGCAATTTAGAACCCTTCTTGACCAATTTTAGGTTCTAGAGTGGTCCACTTGGTTTCCAAATTTCATTCTCCCACTTTGAGTGAATTTCAATCATCCTAAACATTCATTCTATAAGGTTCAACACATAAGAAAAGGGCTTGGATCAAAATATGACCTTCCCACACCCATGGATATATATAGTCTATAATGCATCTCATATGGGAAATCATACCCTAAGGGCTCATTCATGCATCAAAATGAGATATAATTATGGTCTTATACTCATACACATATTCCTATTTCATAACCTTGACATTTTCACAAGATTAATCATATACATATATGCTTAGTATCAGTTCGTGCATGTACCTCTTTATGGCTTCTAATATGGACAACATATATACATGGTTGCATTTTACATTAAATGATATATATATTAACATGCTCAAGCTCATAAACGAATTAACATCACGTATATTCCTTCCACACATGAGGTATATCATTGCTAATTTATCATATATACTTCCAAATACATAATTGCAAGAAAACTTCTACAATATGAATTTCTAAGGTCTAGGGCTTCTCATTATCCATCTCTTTGCTTGAGAACCTTGAAATGATTAATGTGAGGGGCATGGGTGAGATTCTAGGGAGAATCTCAGTAGTTAATCTCAATCGAATCAATACATATACAAATGCCATGAGAAAATGCAATGCATGTTATGCAAATATGTGATTATCATGCATCATGAAGCTTAAATGTAACTTTTAGCATAAAAACTCATTTCTTAGCTAACCATGCAATTCAACTCAACCCTGAGCTAAGGAAGGGTTATCGTGCTCAATTTCCCACTATAGGGAGCAAGGAGCCAAAAACACATCAAACTCAAGCATAAAGCTCATAATGGAAAGTATATCAAAGCATAGATTAAGAATACATCAAGTAACAACACATAGAAGTATTTCAACTCATTCAAGCATTCAAATGCATGTAAGATAGGAAGATAAAGCTACCTTGTGGAGTTAGGAGTCTCAAGATACAACTAACTCCCATAACCTTTTCTTTTCTTGATTCTTTACCTTGGTCATTCTCGGGTTCACACCTCCATCAAGTGGGCTTGCATTTGTTCGGTTTACCTATAGCAATGTATCATGCCAAATAACTCATTAAGATCCATTCTAAATCTTGTTATTACTACTTAACTTCCTTATAACCTAATATGCAATATTAAGCTATTTAGGTTCCTTAAGAGGCCATTCTTGGATTCACTTTCTAGACTCCACAATCTCACTTGCTATGAGCCATACAACTCTAATGGAACTCATTTGAATCATCATTTACAAGATTACACAAGCTTAATGTAATAACCAAGTTTCTAGAAACTAAAGTGAAACCAATAAATTAATATAGGATCACCCTAAAGCAAAGTAAATTGAGACTAATTAAGAATAGGATGTTATTTAAAACATCTAAAAATGTGGTTGAGAGCCTAAGGATAACTAAAACGACTGAATGAATTAAAGGATAAATGTAGTAGCAAAATTGTAATTTCAAGCAACTTTTTGAAAACTCAAATTAGGGAGTTTTAAATGATAAAATTAAGCTTAAAGAAAATAATAAAAACTGTTAGAATGATTAAAACCCTTCCAATATACGATTTAGGTCATCAATTAATCGAAATTTTGACCAGACAGTTTGAAAAGGTTTTAAATCTAATTAATGAGAAACCAAAGGCTTTTAATAGATTGGAGGACCTAAATTTTATTACAGAAATGACGGTTCTAAAAAAAAAGATGAGATGAGCTCAAATGGAGAAACCAAAGGTTAAGGGACATAGTTGAAAATTTTAAAATGTTATAATTGACTTTCTTCTTTCTTATATAGCACACCACTTTCCTCCCCTCATTTAAACCAACTTCATTCTATCCTAAAATAGAACCAAGGCTAGCTCTTTGTGGTGCACAAAAAGGAGGAGAAAGGAGGAAGAAAACCAAGCAAAAAAGGTAAGAAAATACTTTCTTTTCATACTCTTCTTTTTACAAATGTTCTTATCCTCTTTCTTCTTTCTCTTTCCATGGTTTTTAAAGTTCTGAATAGAGGTATTTTATGGCTAGTTTAGTAGAGGAAAGAAAGAGTTTGGAGAAAACTTTGGAAGCCCAAGAAAACTCACTTGACAAGGAAGCAAACAAGGTATATTTCTCTATAGAAAACTTGCTTTTCTTGGTTCTTCCATGCACTCTCCTATTCGACCAGACTAAGAGCACCATGAAGGGAGTTTGGATTTAGCCTAAACTTGATAAGAAATAGGGTTTTGAAACATGGAGAATCATATGGAACCAAAAGAATTGAATAATATGTATTTGGTAACAAATTATAAAAATTAGGATTTTGATTACACCTTAAGGAATATAAAGCTTTCTAATGATATTTTAGACCATGTAAGAATATGATTGAGTTAAGAAGAGGCTAAAGAACTCATTTAGGTGATAAATTCCCTAGAAGAATGAATGAAACTCCATAGGTGCTTCCTTGTGTGTAGGTCTAGGCCAAGAGGTGTATATGGTACCTAGAGAGAGTCTTCTTTGATTCTAAAGATAGAAATGGTCTAGATATAAATATTAACACTAAAGGAATCATTGGTTTGGATTTAGAAGCTTTATTTTGAAAGTTGAAAGTTGAAAGTTTAAGGTTCCATTATGCATAAAGAAGCAACTTGGTATTTGGCGCCTTAAACTAAGTTTGTGATGACTCTAATGAGTTTAAATGAAGTCATATGACTTATATTGAGTGAAAAATTAGAGGTAAGATAATAAATTATATGAGTTGCTTCATTATGCCACTAAATAAAGCCATGTGGAAGCCTAAGGCTAGAGTTGGCTTATGTAAGGCATAATTGAGGCTAGAGATAGTTCCATTGATATATTTGTGTCTTATTTGATATGTCTAGGCTAAGCAAGTAAAGCTTCTCCCAAGTTTATGTGTGAGGTTGAGAAGACGAGCTAGGAAACCAAGGGAAAACTTTATGCTTCATTGAGAAAGGTAGCTCTTCATCTATTTTTATATGCTTATCTTAGTTATTTGATTGTTATTGATTGCTTGCATATGTATATGGATTATGAATTATGTCCATTACTATTGGTTTGATGATTCAATGTTATTATATTTCTTGAAATGCATTTAAAATGTGAATGGCTCTTAATAGGTAAGGTTGTGCCAAAGGTTCCTTGACTTAGGTGAGGTGAAGCTAAAAATCCCTAAGTAAGGGTGAAATAAGGCCAAAAGTATCAAGGAATGAGTGACACTAAGTCAAAAGTCTCTAAAATAGGTGAGGTTAATCTAAAAATCCCAAATAATTATGTGAGAATAGACCAAAATTCCTTAGAACTTGTTTTTATCCTTAATTGATCCATATGATTTTATAAATATGATTATGTTTTATTTTTAGATAATTATAATGCATGCTTGCTTTCTTTAACATGATAGTATGCCTTATAAGTATGCTTGAATAGTGAATGAGCTCTTGGGATTCATAGCATCTCACTCTCCCCCATATTATTTCTAATCATGCCTAAAGAACTTCTAAGAAGCCAATGATAGGAGCTAACAAACGTTACTTTAATAATATATTAAGGTTTTATATAATATATTATCAATGAGAGGTTGTACATGTTATCTTTGTAATGTAAACATTCTTACATATGTAAAAGTATAAGATTATAATGTAAATACTATTTTTGGATGTATATGTGTAAGAATGTACAAATTGACCATGAGTGTGTGATAAGCATGATTTTTATATATTTTATTCTCCTTAGCTTAAGCTTTTTAATGGTTAAATACGGCTTAATGGTACTTAGATAGATAATTGATTTTTGTAGCCATTTTCTGCACTTTAGGAATTTAACTGCAAAATAATTGATTTTAAATGCATAAATCATTTTAAATGAATTTTGTGAATTTTTCTCCTTTGTTTTTATGCAGATTTTGGGCAAATCATCTCTCATGTTGATGAAGGAATGGATGAATCATGCTACACAATTCCCACTTTGAATCATGCTCCATGTTGCAACAACACAAACAAATATTCCACGTAAGAGCTCACTTAAACATGGTTTCATGCATAAACACGTGGTCAATCACATGCACAACAGCACATTCCCACATCTCAAGAAGGCAGCATCTCTACAGACCAGCCACTACACTAACACACACTCACTTTTACATCCACTCCTTCATACCCATGAGTCCAAGCACACACATTCATGCACGTGGAAACACACACACATTAAACCCATCCACTAACCCACGTTGCAGCCACAATAACATGAGCCAGCCATCATTCACTCCATTCCTTTCACTTCAAGCATTCACTCACACTCCATAACATTCACGAGTTATCTTACATAGTCACACAACCATGCATTCAGCATTCTCACATAAGCAAGCCATGGTTTAAGTGAGAAGAAGGAACCTCAAATGTGGGCAAAACAGCAGCTCGAGTGAACAGTAGCTGACGTGAGAAATGTAGAAGCCATAAGCAGAAACATATACACAAAGAAGAGAGGCTACGGGTTAGTGAGGATCCTTGCATGAGACTTGTATAGAAGCTGCATGAGAAAGAAAAGAATAAGCATGAGGGGAGCCAACGTGGAAAAACTCGTGACAAGAAAAGGCAACACGTGACAGTAAATTAAATGAAGCATGGGGCAGCAGCGAGAATGGGAGGAGAAGTCACATGAGTAAAACACAAAGCAAGCAAGCTCAAGCTGTTGGTTAAAAGACACTGGAGCTGAAAATGTAAGAGGAGAAGAAAGCGGAGAGGAGGAAGAATGAGCTGGAAAAGAAGTTGAGGAGCACATAAGCAAGAAGAGAAGTCCACGTGAGTAGCAGCAATTAGCTGAGAAGGAAAGTGACGTGGATAAATTAAAGAAAAGACCAATGAATAGTGTATGGAGCGTGAGCTAAGGTAACACATAAAAGGGCAGCACACGTGATCAGTAAATAGAAATAATGCAAGGGAGAATAACATGTGAAGAAAAGAATTAGAGGCTGCAGACCATGTTTCATAATTCATTAGCATCATGTTGGGGCCTACAAATTTCTAGCATGTAAGACACATATACATACATGAAGGAAGCTATGGACAATTGACAAATGAAGGGAGCACGTGCAGAATAAAAGAAATCACGTGAGAATGAGGCAAGGGCTGAGCACATGATATAACACTGTCATTCCATATGCATTGATTGGCCACTTCGTCCAGCAGCCACTCCACGTCCTTCCACCTCATTTCCTCCATTCCCATTCCACCTCCACTCAAATGAAGCTCTAATCCACCTTGTGATTAGCTAGGAGGAAGGCTCTTGAGTTGAAACTTGAATCCAAGGATTAGAATTAAAATTTTGGGCTAAGATTTAATTTTATTTTCTTCTCTCTCTATATCAATTTTAATTATTTTATTTGCTTGGTCAAGTTTGTAAATGATTGAGGTTGATGTAGTTTATGATTGATGATTGGTTAGACATTGATTAGGAGAATTTTGAACAATTAATTACATCAATTAAGTGCTGGATTTTTATTTTCCTACTATTTTCCAAGTGTGCAATCAAAGTGTTTGATGAAATGCTTGTGAGAATTAGTGTGCTTAATTATTTGATTTGAAGATTCCTTGAAGTTTGATTGGTTAATTAAACATCCTAGAGTGTTAATTCAGAGGCTAATTGATCAATTAATCACTCATTTAAGTGTTCAAATATCTTAATCACAAGAATTAGTAATTTAATGGGAGTTGAGGTCTTAATTAACATCAAGTTGCTAGTTTCTTGAATCTTGAGTGGTAATTCAAGATCCCTTGCTAATGAACACAATTAGGGACTCTTAGGCCAGAATTAATCACAAATGAATTAGGATAAGGATAGTGGATACCAAGAGACCAATCTAAAGCTAGTCACAAGCCCATCATTATCAACCATAATTCATCCAATTAGGTAGAATTTAGGAACTTTATTTTAATTTCATTTTACTTAGTTTAATTAGATCAAAAACCCCTTAGTTTAGAAAATTTTAAAGTCTTTTAACACTTAGAAAATTCAATTGAACATTGAACTCTATTTCCAAGGGAGATGACCTAAGTTGCACCACTAGCTATGTATTTTTCAACCTAGTTTTATTTTGAGGGTTACGCAACGAGCCTCTTAAAATTTGGCGTCGTTGTTGGGGAATTGGATTCTCAATTGTTTGAGAAAGTTTTCTAAGTGTTTTTTTCTATTTTAGCTCTATTTTGGTTCTGTTTTAGCTTAGTTTTTGTTCTATTTTAAGCTTGGATATAGATCATTTCGGTGTTATGTATCAATTGTTCCGCTTGCTAGAATTTTTGTTTAAAGTGCTTAGAAAATTCTTGAACTTTGTTTTCCAAGGTTTTTGGTGTTTTGAGTAAAAATAATAGCAAAGCTATTAGGTGCATCATGTTTTGGCCAAATTCCAAAGTTTAAGGAACTTTTTCTAATTTTTTAGTATTTTCTCAAAATTTTTAAAAATTTTTCAATTTTCTGGATTTAATTTCTTTATTTTTTGTGAGTTTGTTTTGTGTCATTAACCTCTATTTTAGAGTGTTTTTTATTGTTAGAAACTTCTTATCTTCATTTGATTTTTATTTTCTTGATTTAGAATTAATTTTAGTTATAATTTGTTAGTGATTTGTTTATGCTGAAATTAATTATGCTTCTCATACTTTTTGCTTTAAATGGATCCTTATTATTCTAATTAGGGTGTTTATGATTCTTGTGCAAGGGATAGGATTTCCCAGAAGTTGGATGAAGCCATATCAATGCTTCAAGGCCTCCTTGAACGACAAAGACAAGTCCAACAGCCATGCTACCAACCACACCATCATTCCTGTGAAGTTCACCCCAACATTGAACCATACCACCATCCATATAAAGTACACCCAAATTACCACCATCATTATGAGCCATACGACAACTTCTATATGCAAGAGCTAGAATATCATCCTTACAATTATCATGAGGGATGCATGCAACAAGAGTTCCAAAGGGAACCAAGTTAGAAAGAGAGAATGATGATGCAATTAGAAGCTTTTGATCTTTGAAACCAACAAAGGGATGCCTACAATCTTTAGTTCAAATAAGAAATTGAACGGTTGCATCTTGAAAATCAACAAAGGTTTGACAACCTCATGAAGAATTTAGGAATTCAAACGAATCAACCGACTTCAAGTGCTACTGAATTGACTAAAGAGCAAATTAGAAGGGAATGTATAGAGGAGGAAGAGTCCTATTCATTAGGTAATATCCTTCCATCTTCTAATACTTTGCAATTTTTTAGAATTGAATATAGTTTGCTTGATAGCACTGTGACTACTGATGCATATAATGTTGTTGATTCTGAATTGCATGATGATGATGTTGATGAGGAAATTATTGTTGAATCTCCTGATTTGGTTGATTGTGGTAACTCATTGAGCAAAATTGACACATTTATCGATGTTCATGAATCCTTGTGTACTAATGCACTTGGTATGTCTACACCTAGCTGTGATTATAGTGAAAATTTCATTTCTGAACCAAGTGATGAATCTATTGAATCTAGGGTAGTAGATAAGTGTGAGGGTGACCTTGAATGTGATGATCATTCTGTTCCTAGTGTGGAATTGGTTGATAAGTCTGTTGATGAAGCATCATCTGAGTTTAGGGATAGTATACCATATGGACCATGTGACATAGCTGATTTGAAAGATTCTGTTGATTGTGTGTGTGTTGAATCCACTATATGTGCTAGATGCTCTCAGATTAATTCTTTCATTGAGACTAGTAAGTTCCTCACATAACTGATCAACATGATTCCTCACTAGCATGTAATGATGTGATTGATGAAACAGTGAATGTAGCATGTGATAAGAATATAGACAGTGAAATTGTTTTACAGCTTGTTGTTGATCATTCAGACTCTAATTTGAAATGCTTGTGTGATAACATGCATACATGTCTTGTATGTGTTAAGATTAATGAGTTTCTGAAGTTTGATAAGTCTGTTCAGTCCATAGGGTCCTTTGCTTGCACTGAAATTATTGATAAGACTGATTCTACTGATCATACTAGTATTGATGAGAACATGCATAAAGATAGTACTGATATTGAACATCTTGTTGATCCTTGTGCTGTTGTTGATACTAGTAGGAGACTTGATTTTGCTGTTGATAATTGTTTCGAATCTTATGAGCCTACTGATGTCTCTTTGGTCAGGGAAGATATTATTTCTTTTGCTGAGAGCCCTGAACGGATCCTTAAAGTTGTTGAGCTAATTCCCAACAAGCCACAGACTCTCCCAATTGAGGAGAAGTAACTGCCAAATACCTTGAAGAATTTGAACTCAAAGGACTGTGAGAAGTTGCAATTTAATTTTTCTGTTGATACAGTGACTCTTATTGATGAGAGTCCAATAGATTTTATTAGCTTTGATAGATACTTAGAGAGTCTAAAGTCTAGTGTTTTTAAATTTTCTTTCTTTAGTTTTAAATTTTCTAAATTTGATTTTTCTTTTTTTACTGCTTCTGAATTTGCTGAATATGACTTTCCAAGACTACTGATGGTTGAGAAAGTCCATGAGTCAACACTGCATGATCAATCAAAATGCTTTAAAGTGGTTAGATTTAAAGTTGTTCAACTAAGGAGGAATAAAGCTATTTTGATTTTGGTTTTTGATACTTATAATTAGTTAGTCTTTTATAGAGTTCTTTGTAGTTTAGGATTTAGTTTCTCTTTTTCTTTTTTGCATTACAATTTGTTTTGTTTCTGTTTTGTAGGAAATAAGTTGCTAACTAGCTACATGGGAATCTAAGCCTACCTCGAGATCTTTGATTCAAGTTCATCTGGTTGTACACTCTCTTTTCACTCTTTTTATATTGTGTTGTTTATCTGTTTACTAGATTGTATGCTGACATTGAGGAAAATGCAATATTTAAGTGTGAGGGGGAGAGTCATTTCATTCCTTCCATTTTTCCCTTGTTTAAAAAAAAAGTTGAAAATTTTTGAGAAAATTTTGAAAAATAATGTGATTTTTTCTTAAAAAAATTTCTTATGAAAGTTGCAAGTTGAGATGATTGTAGCTTGGATTCACTTTGACATGATAAGCAATGAACCTTGTGTTTTGATTTAAGTGAAGTGGCAATGAATTTAATTTCAATGAATTATTTGATAGCCCTTAGCTGGTGAGGAATTGAGCCACATTTGTTTATTTCTAATGTGTATTCACCTATCTCTGCTTTCACTCTAGAACTTGTTTTGATTCTTTGTTGAGACCACATTTGCATATGTGTACATGAAAATGATAAGGCATTTATTTTTTTTATAGCTAGTAAGCCAAAAAGCCAACCTATATACATTTTATCCATTGTTTAGCCACTTTGAACCTTGATTTTCTTTTCTTGTTAGCCTATAGTCATTTAAAATATTTTTTCTAAGTAGGATAGATGAATGTATATCTTACATCCATTTGGGCCATTGGTACTAAAAATTGAGGAAAATGTACAAAGTTAAAGAAAAGAAGAGATAGAAAAGCAAAAAGAAAACAATGAATGAGAAGTTTGAAAAAAGAAGGAAAAGTCATTGAAAATCAAAGAAAGAAGTATTTTCAATTTTGTTTGTTTTAGTTGGAAATAAGGCCTTGAATGCACATTCTTCCCCTATCCTAAATCTCCATTGATTGCTCTTGAGGTTCTAAGGCATCCATTTGTTTTTCTTTTCTCGTGTGTCCATTCATTTCATTCCCTAGCCCCGCTACAACCATAAATAAAGTCCTATTGATTTATGCATAGCATTTGGCATGGGTGGTGGAGATTTAAAAGCTTGACAAGCCTATGGTAGTGAACTTTGATAGGTGGAAATTAAGTGATATACATTGCCCTTAAACATTTGAGAGTTGAGAGTAAATACTAATCCATGTGAGAGGCTATGCATTTCAATTCATTCTTTTCAAATGAAATTACCATGGAACTTATTTCTTAATGCAAGTGAAGTTAGCTTTGATTGTTGAAGTGATGAAAAGTTGTGATTATTCTTTGTCTTGTAACTTTCTACACTTTCCTTTCCATTTTCATTCTCCATTGGCTATTCCACTAGCTTTTCTTTTGATCTTGAGCTTTGCCCAGGAGTGCAAATGTTTAAGTGTGGGTGAATTTGATAAGCATGATTTTTATATATTTTATTCTCCTTAGCTTAAGCTTTTTAATGGTTAAATAAGGCTTAATGGATTTACTTAGGTAGATAATTGATTTTTGTAGCCATTTTTTGCACTTTAGGAATTTAACTGCAAAATAATTGATTTTAAATGCATAAATCATTTTAAATGAATTTTGTGAATTTTTCTCTTTTGTTTTTATGCAGATTTTGGGCAAATCATCTCTCATATTGATGAAGGAATGGATGAATCATGCTACACAATTCCCACTTTGAATCATGCTCCATGTCGCAACAAGACAAACAAATATTCCACGTAGGAGCTCACTTGAACATGGTTTCATGCATAACAACACATTCCCACGTCTCAAGAAGGCAGCATCTCTATCGACCAGCCACTACACTAACACACACTCACTTTTACATCGACTCCTTCATACCCATGAGTCCAAGTACACACATTCATGCACGTGGAAACACACATACATGTTATGTGACAACCCTATCTTCTACACATAGTAGTTATGGTCAAATACGCGATTAATAATTAATGATCAAGGTTTGGAGTTGTTACAATTTATTACATTAAGAAAATATAGGAAAATTTGAACCTTGATGTTAGGGTCATCACTAAACAACCACAACGTGAAAATGCATAAAAGAGATCATACTATCATGAGGGGTTTATGATTCATCCATCCATGAATTTCAACACACAAAAACCTCCCATAAGTGTTCCTATATCATTTCCTAGCATTACCATTGAAGAAAATTAAGGTTTCTAGGTTAAAGGTAGGAGTTTGGAGACCTGAGCTGTAGCCCTGACCTTTCACGCCGTAATTAAGTTACTCTCGAGAACCACTAGGCAACTTTCACGATCGCCGCAATGAGTTGGACCATCGTCGCGGCCCGCCTACATGGTGCCGCAGCAGAAATCCCTCTTGGAGCTACTGTTCTAAGTCCCACGATCCTTGCCTCAGTAGAATACATTCGCGCTGCGCCGAGACACGCTACTGGACATACCCCTCACTTTGTTTCCTTGACTAGCACCGCGGCGGTACATGCTGTGCTGCGGCGAGGTTTCATTCTGTTACCCTCTTGGCAATTTTTTTCACTCTGAGCCATGGCGAGATTACTCAAGTCGCGGCGTTCCTCACTATTGTTACTCTTTAAAAAAATTTTCTTTGCCTGCGCTGCGACGAGATGCCTCAGGCCACTTCACCCCTCTCCTCTATCGCTCATTTGACTGCGGCGTGGCCTTCTTAGCCGCGACATGACTCCCTCCTGTAACTACATCTCCCAAATTTTGTCCTATACATTCTAATTCTCATCTTAAGAACACCCTAGCCCTTCCTCTCATTTTATGTGACTCTAATGGCATTTATCTACTCTATTCACCCAGCTATTCTACCATTACCAATTCAAAACTTAAATGTAAAATTTTCACTCCTCGAACTACCCAATATTAGCAAGTCCATAGAGTAATAACAACAAGAATTCATGCACTATTGATAACTAACATTCGTTACACATTCTACTAGAGATTTCATACATCCATGGTTCATATCAATATCTAATACATCACATAATTATATGTCTGACAGTATATCATACCATAAATTCAGTAACATTCATACATTAGGTGTTATGGGTTCATACATTAAGATGAGGCCTAACTCCTCAATAAATACATCTTAAGTAATCAATATATAAGAGCCTACACTTGGCAACATGATTACATGATGATGCTATACAAAAAGGAATACAAAATTTAGCATTTATACTAAATAAATCAGCCTAAGTGTAGCCTTCTCCCAACATGGTTGGAGCTCATGGATTTTCATCCACTTGCTTCCCCTTATCCTTACCCGAAGAGCCTTTACCTAAAAGTATAATCCCATAAAATGGGATGAGATGTGAATTTCAGTAACTAAGGCAAATTCCATCATATATTCTAGTTTAATTAACATACATGCATGATTCCACATAAGCATCAGAAAACATACCAGTCTCAATAGTAAATGAAACAATTAGGCTATCTTGATTACTATCCCATACTAGCAATCATAATTCCACATGTTAAAGGCCAATAACACCGGGAGAGGCCCGTCCACAGCACCTACTCTCCATTGAGTACAACCAAGGCTCAGTGTATCTAAGGTTTGATCATAACCTGGTGCCCGATCGTAGCACATACACGGGTAGCAGCCGTACCACAACTCCACTATGGACTCACAAGGTCCAAACATAATACAATAGATAGCCAACCAATTCATTTAGTATTTCAAATCATTCATATATAGAAAATATGAAATTAAAGTAGATATATGCATGAAATTAATATAGTCTCGATTACCTCATTTGTAGACAATTTGCAACAGCCACCAATGGTACAAAAATCTCCCTATAACCATAACATCAGAGAATTACTACTTTAATTTATCATTTACAGTAGTAATAAGTACCCAAAAAATTTAAAATGCTAATGACTACCTAGGGAACATTTATCCAGCCACTACAAGTCCTCAAATTCGGATTGAAATGTCCTCTACCAGAAACTTCAATATTTCACCCAAAATCCTAAGCAAATTCGTACAAAATTAATACTTATACTATAATCCAATCATTAGGGTCTCAAACCAATAGAAAATACCTCAAAAAGAAGAGTTTATACTTACCTAATGTCAGCCCTAACCTCAACCTATAAATTTTCACCATGGAAACATCAAATGACAAGTTTCAAATTTTTAGGTGTGGGTGAAAATACTCTAAATGAAAAACTAATCAGGCCAAATTAAAGAGAAAGATGAGGGGATTAAGTTATATAACTATTACCTTAGCTGAATCTTGCTCTAAATGTGAGAAATGATGGATTTCTTGCCCCAAACCCTAGCCTCCCTTCAAACCTCTGAATTTCTCTCTTGTGTTTCAGCAAATATGGGGAAAAGGCTGAAGTGTTTTGGATTTTAGTTAGGCTTAAGTTGGGTCTAAGGTGGGTCATGGAATGCTCTAAGGTCCAACTCCAAATGGGCTTTAGATTTTAGCTTTGTTGGGCCAGTTTTAAGGTGTTAGGCTGCAGAATTTTATTGGGTCAAACCTAATTTTAAGAGCCCCATTGTTTTGGGTCTGCACAAGGTTTGTTGGGCCATTCCTAAGAGCCTATACAAGGTGGATCTTAGGCCTTTATCACATTGAATTAGATTGGGCCTGCACCTAGCTTATTGGGCTTCCATTAGCCTCTTATCATGATCTCCTACATTAATTTGGGCCTAGATGAAGTTTCTATCCCAATTACTTCTCGACTCATATTAATAATTTATCTCTCTAAAATTTTCATTCACTTAACTTACCCGATTATTCCATATTAATTATTCTTAATTAACCTAAATATATGATTAACACCTTAATTAATTTTAGGGAGTTACATGTTAAACCTATCCACTAACCTACGTTGCAACCACAGTAACATGAGCCAACCATCATTCACTCCATTCCCTTCACTTCAAGCATTCACTCACACTCCATAACATTCACGAGTTATCTCATGTAGTCACACAACCATGCATTCAGCATTCTCACATGAGCAAGCCATGGTTTAAGTGAAAAGAAGGAACCTCAAACGTGGGCAAAATAGAAGCTCGAGTGAACAATAGCTGACGTGAGAAATGTAGAAGCCATAAGTAGAAACACATACACAAAGAAGAGAGGCTACGGGTTAGTAAGGATCCTCACATAAGACTTGTACAGAAGCTGCATGAGAAAGAAAAGAATAAGCATGAGGGGAGCCAACATGGAAAAACTCATGGCAAGAAAAGGCAACGCATGACAGTAAATTAAATGAAGCGTGGGGCAGCAGTGAGAATGGGAGGAGAAGTCACATGAGTAAAACACGAAGCAAGCAAGCTCGAGCTACTGGTTAAAAGATGCTGGAGCTGAAAACGTAAGAGGAGAAGAAAGCAGAGAGGAGGAAGAATGAGCTGGAAAAGAAGTTGAGGAGCACATAAGCAAGAAGAGAAGTCCACGTGAGTAGCAGCAATTAGCGGAGAAGGAAAGTGACGTGGATAAATTAAAGAAAAGACCACGTGAATAGTGTATGGAGCTTAAACTGAGGCAACACGTAAAAGGGCAGCACACGTGACCAGTAAATGGAAATAATGCAAGGGAGAATAACACATGAAGAAAAGAATTAGAGGCTGCATACCACGTTTCATAATTCATCAGCATCACGTTGGGGCCCATAAATTTCCAACATGTAAGACACAAATACATACATGAAGGAAGCTACGGGCAATTGGCAAATGAAGGGAGCATGTGCAAAATAAAAGAAATCACGTGAGAATGAGGCAAGGGCTGAGCACACGATATAACATCGTTATTCCATACGCATTGATTGGCCACTTTGTCCAGTAGCCACTTCACGTCTTTCCATCCCATTTCCTCCATTCCCATTCCACCTCTACTCAAATGAAGCTTTAATCCACCTTGTGATTAGCTA